>CM044011.1:14911111-14986111 GCA_024085815.1 Flaveria linearis
AAACAAAACAAAAGAAAGATCTTTTCCAGTTTCCACTATTAGTCGAGCAAATCTATCATCTTCTTTTACTGAGTGATTAAAACCTTAACTCGCCTAAAATATACCCTCTTTCATTCGGATTCAAATCTCTAATTTTATAACAAATAACACAAAAGACTACAAATTACACTTAGAAATAACACAATTCGAATCCTTAATTTTAAAATTAAATCCCTAATTTATCTTTCAAATCCCTAATTTTTATAATAAGTAACATAAGAACATTAGAAATTGAACATCATAAACCCTAAATCACAATTTCATAATCTAGTATGTGCGGTGAAAATGGAAACGTTTGGGATTTAGGGTTTATGATGTTCAATTTCTAATGTTCTTATGTTACTTATTATAAAAATTAGTTTTTTACTAATAGAGTAAAAAAGTAAAAATTGTTACCTTTCGTGAATGAGTGGCACATGTGGGTAGTCCGGTACTCCGGTGGGCGATGGCATAGCGCACAGACAATAGTCGACAAGTGAGGTGATGAAGGCTATTGATGGGCACTGAAGGTTGTTGATGGGCATTGCTGTTGCTCGATCTTGCATTCTTATTTTTATGTCATATATATTTATTTTGGGCCTATTTTTGTATCTGGTTGGGTAATGAGTATTTTGTTTTTTTAT
Source organism: Flaveria linearis (assembly GCA_024085815.1). Classification (NCBI taxonomy): domain Eukaryota; kingdom Viridiplantae; phylum Streptophyta; class Magnoliopsida; order Asterales; family Asteraceae; genus Flaveria; species Flaveria linearis. Next base: position 14,911,774 of record CM044011.1, read on the forward strand.
GTTATTGGGTAATGGGTTTTTATGTTTCTATAGAATGTATTGTTTTTTTATGAAGTATTAGACTTTTTTTTATAAAATTTAAAACTTTTGAAGAAGTGTTGAGTTTGAAAAAAATTTAGGGGTAACGTTATTTCTTCTCAGAATTAACGTAAAACCGTAAATTTCTTTTTTACACTCCTCGTAGTAAGTTGAGGATACATACATCCGCCCGTGGTCGGGTGGTTGCAAGCACTTGCTCTATCCTAAAAGGTTGATAGGCCACTCTCACTGAGACCCTCGGTTCCAAAAGCTTTTCTTGACATGTAAAGTTTAGAATCCAATTAACATGATAACACAAAACATCAAGTGTGGCACAAGGAATTAAAATAACAAAACGCTAGGTACTAGTAATAATAACAGTAAACCACTCATAGCACAAATGATAAGAGAATCATAGTAGTGAGTAGTGACGGGTAAGATAACATAGATATACGAGTAAGGTAGTACAAATCCTTAAGGAAGTACCTATACGAGTATAAATTTCCCATAACAAATCTATATAAAAATATAGGTTAAATGGTAAAATTGAACCATAAACACCCCTAAACCGAACTAAAAAGGTGTAAATAATGGATTGTAGAGGTTTGCTAGTAATATTTAAAATCTCATGCGTATCAGGAACAATGTTTAATGTGTCTAATGGACAATGTTCTATCTGTAATACTAGAACATTAGCAAAATGCTTCTCATTCATCGTCAACATATGATTTGAACTCATTGCAAGTAACATCTTCAGTAACAATGAATTGATGATACACAACAAAACCTATAGATGGTGCTAACAATAACAATAATAACATCACTACCTGTGTTATTTCTTTGATCCTTTGTTTTTACGTGCAACAGCATGGCTATCTTCATCAACATCAGACTCATCATCATCATCATCATCAGACTCATCATCATCATCATCGTCATCAACATCCGACGAAGGAGAAGGATCAAGACGAGCTGCATCAACAGCCCAATCGATTATCTTCTTCACCTCATCTTCTTCATCATCCTCTTCAACATCACCACCTCTCACAATCTTCATCTCTCCACTCGCAGAGCCCGAAGCAGCTGTCGCACTTGGGGCTTTAAGAGCAGCGAATCGAGCGAACAGATCATCGACATCTTCATGGGCAGAAGTGGGTTTCGATTTAGGGTTGTGTTTGGATCTGAGAGCTTGAAATCGACGGTCGAGATCTGGATCGATTGCGTTGGAGTGTGAGGGTTCAGGGGCGAAATTGAATGAGGATTTGGGTTTTGATTTGATGTGGGAATTGAGGATAGTTTGAGGAGGAGGTCATCTTGTGTTAGTTTTAAAAGCTCTTCGACTTCATCAATGGCGTCGGGCTCCGGTTGCTTCTTTTTTCCGGCACCAGTGGTCTTCTTCATCGCTACTGTTTCGCCCCTTTCTCACGGTGGCTCTAAATTGATATAAGAGGCAATATATAATATATGCAGGTATATAGGTATATATACGCGTTACGGTTGCGTCGTACGCGACGTGATAAAATATAAATTATAATGTCTCGGTTCGTATCTGTATTAAATTTATATTGAAATGTAGAGTTAGCTGAATTATATCATCATAACTCTATGAATTTAGACCGACAACACATAATAATAAGGACGTAAGAAATTAGTTTTTTTAAGTGAAAACTTACAAAAGGTAAATTTGTGTGCGGAGACGGTGTGTTAATATTTGTAAAGCTCGACTTTAATGATGTTTGGTACCAACTTCACGAAGAAAGTTCATGTTGAAATACAGATAAAAATAAGTACGTTGAAATAACAAATTTAAAATTTTTAGATTCATATTTTAAAGATTGGGAAAGGAAAACTAGGTGTCACACCCTCAATTTCCACAAACGGGATTTTACCGTTAGGCGTGTGACATACCAGAATCTCAGACACGGTCATATCAAAGACACTATATGAATTTAAAATAACGTTTGACTTAAATCAGAGTAACATGAAAGAAATAAACATCAGTGCGGAAGCGTAAAACTGAAATGTAAACAATACTGAAAGTCTGAAAATGCTAAGCCAAAACAAATATTCAATGCAACTAAGTGAAACTGATGAATGAATGTCCTGAGTTCGTCCTTAATCGTGCATCATGAGATTAAGCGTTCCTGTGACCTGAGAAAACATGCTAAAGTGTGTCAACATAAAGTTGGTGATTTCACAGGTTTTATCACAGATAAAATGTTTGTAACTGTTCGAATGGTATAGTATTAAAACATATTGATAGGTAGCTAGCCTATAAACAAGTTACATAGCGTTTCGAACCGAGGCTGACTGTTTGTATGTTCGTATGTTTGTTGCCTTCCCGTCACGTCTCACCAGACAGTGACAAATGTTAGGTCAATAATGCACCCGTTTGACCTCAATCAAGCTAGCGCGACTAGCCCGGGCGGGGTTTGTCAAACCCAGTAGTACTACTCAGAATTACCTCGCTACACATTACTAACGGTTTGAGAATGTAAGGACTTTCAAGTATGTTTGCACTAACGTAACAGGCGATACCAATAATACTAAAACCATTCATGAATATGTTTTCATGTTTTCTCCCCCAAAAGAAAAGAAAGTAAAATAGGGGCCATGAATTAGGGGTGTAAACGAGCCAAGCCGGCTCGCAAGCTACTCGGGATCGACTCGAAAAAAGCTCGAATCGAGTTGAGCTTAAACGAGCTCGAGCCCGAGCTCGAGCTCAAATTATTGCTCGTTTACTAAACGAGCTCGAGCTCGAGCTTCAGGATATCGAGCTCGAGCTGGCTCGCGAGCCTAAACGAGCTTTTTGTATATATGTATTTTTTACTTACATATTAAATATATATAAATACATATTTACATAAATTGTATTATTAAATATATTATTGTGATAAAAAATAGTTAAATAATATATATTGTGTTATATATAAAAAGTATGCTTATAAATAATTATAAAAGTAATTATAAAAATATAAATTTAATAATTTAACAATAAACTAGCCGAGCTCGAGCCGAGCTCGAGCCGAGCTCGAGCCGAGCTCGAGCCGAGCTCGAGCTTGAAAATTTTCTAACGAGTCGAGTTCGAGCTTTATAAATAAAACTATAAACGAGCCGAGCTCGAGCTTGAGCTTCCTAAAACCAAAACGAGCCGAGCTCGAGCCTTAGCGAGCTCGGGCTCGGCTCGTTTACACCCCTACCGTGAATACTCACTTGGTAAATAAGTATAAGGATGATGATTATAACGTTCAACGCAATCCCTCACAAGGTACCTAAGATATATATATATATATATATATATATATATATATATATATATGTATATATATATATTTAAGTTTACAAGGTTTAAGTTTAATATTAAGTTTAACGAATTGACGAGGATTAGGGTTTCAAGTGGAATTTGGGGCTTTGTTAAATATTTGAATTTAACAAATGGACTCAATTATATTTTCTTGAAATAGAAAGAAGTATACTATTTTTTATATAAAAATGTGAACGAACACATTTGTAGTAATTTGTATGGTTTAAATATAAAACTTTTATATTAATTGAGATAATCATGATTTATTTAAACCATAATACATAGATATTATTTGAACCAATAATAATCTAGTGATTTTAACCATTATTTAAAGTCTATTTTTATAGAAAAATGAACTACTTATATCATTTGTCTAAAATATTTAATAAAATATTAAAGTATTATGAGAAACGAAATTTTCAGAAAATTGTTAGGTGGCTTTAAAAATAAACAAAGTTTATAAAATTGATTTTTATAATTTATAGAAATTTTCTGTAATTTTTTTAAAGCTCAAAAAGCCTTAAAAAATAGTTGAGGGTGCCCGGTTCGAACCCGGGCCCTCATGGATGGCAAGTGAGTGGGGAACCAGTGAACCATGACATACAGCGATAGATCCCCATTTTTAAATCATAAAAACACAGTATTTGAGGTTCCCCCAATACCCATGAACCCTAATTCGAATTTGAGCCAAATTGAACACTAAATCAACAACGATTACAGAAATAAACTTGGGGCTTTGATTCCCCATGTAATTTCGTGTATGTTTATATGTTTAATTTACCAGAAAGAAGACAGATTGATGATGAACACCACGAAGAACAGGTCGCGGCTACTTGATGCTCGATCGATGCCCAAACAATGATGATAATCAAATTCGTAGTACAGAAAGCTTCTAAGGGTCTCGGTGATCAAAAGCCCTATGTTAATTTTGGTTTAAATCAATCGGAGGTTGGGTTTCGACTGGTTGCAGGTCTGCGAAGAAGATGATGGTCGAATGTGATGTTTGTGTGATTCTCGGATGCAAGTGGAAGTGATATTAGTCTAGGAACAGATAGATGGTCTTTCAGGTTCGATTAATTTGATTATTATAGTGTGTTAGTGCTCGATAGTGGCGGATTTCTTGGCCGAAAGTGGGGTGGTTGGGTTGGTTGTCACGCACAAATCGATTATAATTTTAAATTGTATAGGTTCGAATCTTCCACGCAAGGCTGTCGGGGATGTTTAATTGGGTTGAAATCGATTAATTTTGGGCGTTGTGGGTCGCCGGAGTATGGCCGGAAGGTGGCCGGAGGTGAGGGCGGGGGTCGACGGGTGGGGGGATGGGTTATTTAAAAAAAATTACACATTTGGTCCCTGTAGTTTAGGGTTTATTAATTTATGTTAGAAACTTTAATTTTAAGTTTTATAAATTACATAAATACCCCCTAGACTTTTAAATCCAATTTTTATACATGTTTATTTTCTTAATAATTCTTACAAATTATTAATAGCAATAGTATTATTATGATGTTATTATTTATTATTATTATTATTATTATTATTATTATATTATTATTATTATTATTATTATTATTATGATTATTGTAATTATTGGAATTAACATCAACGTATTAACTTAATTGTTTATAAAATTAACTTTTCATAAAAGCCGTGAATAGACCTTATAAGAATTTAACAAGGTTAACTTTTATTTAACGAAAATACGAGATGTTATACTAGGAAATACATAAATTATGAAAATTTGAAGTAGCTTTGATGGAGTGTATGTTTGTGTTTTGATGACTTGTGTATCACACAACCCTTGACATTGATTGAATTAGAGCGATGGATTGATGAAGATTGAAGTTAGAAGAAGGTGAATTAGGGTTCTGAAACTGAAATTGTGGTTTTAGGACGAATAAACGACTGAAATTGAGGGATGATGTAAGGACAAGAAGATGTCGATAGAGTAGTCAAATGATAAGTATGGAACGCGTATTTAAAGGTAGATCAACATGCTTCTACAAGATTTTCTTTAAAGGTACAAAATATATCTTCACATATACGTTTATTTAATCTAAGACTCTACGAGGTAAGTTCTATTACACTTTCACATTAGTAGTTAAAAAGTGCAAGATACTACACACATCAAACACATAAAATCTATACTTTATAAGGTAATAAACTGCAAGATACTACTAAAATCAAACTCAATTATTATACGAAACCAACACAATTATTAGATTCATCCACAAGTCAATTCCTCTTACCCAATATTTCACAACATTGTCTTCACCATCCTCAACATCAATAATGAATTCATGCTTAGGTTGGGCCACGAATCTGTGGTTTGAGTCCATTCAAAATATTATATTTACTACATATTTCTCGTATATCGCCACCTTTTTCATCAAAATATTGAAATCCTTATAAAACTCTGTTTTTGTACTTGTTTGCACAAGTGAAACAAGTGCTCCCATCACATCCTCTAACATCATGCTTGCAAATCATGCTAAAATTGGATGTTATCACTCCATAGTAACTCGATTAATACTCCCGTGGTTCGTGTATACGAATTATGCCACTGCAAATGATGTGATCGATACTAGACTTGTTCAAACGTTATCACTTCATTGCAGCTTGTGCATATTCTTAAAAACATAAAAGAGGTGATCGATACTAAACTTATTTAATTTGGTCATGGCTCAAAGCTTTAAAGTTAACTTGTATAATTCTCAAGTTAAACCAAACTCACTTTAATTATTTGGTTTACCCAACAAGCGAACTCATTAATTGAACCATGGCTTAAAAATACAGATTATTAAAGCCCAACCCACACATTAAAAACATTTAAAAGCCACAAAATTAAAATTTACAAGCAATTTTTAAACAGAAGGTAGGATTACACAAATGTCATCGTTTCTTCTTCTTATTCTTCTTCCCATTCTAATATCATTTCACTTTTATGAACAATAAGTGTTACATTCAATGAGTCTTCTTAAAAAACATCTTCGTTTAATTGTTGCTCGTGCCACAAGTGAGCTCAGGTTGTAAATAAATCGAGTTATGAGTTCAAATTCTCAACTCGATAGAGGAATTTTAATTAATTAGAATTTGAGCTCGGCTTGTAAACAACTCTAATGGTTAAAAAAAATCTGTAACAACCATATCTTGTGAACAACTTTATCTTCTATCGTAAATCACTTTTTTCCGTCATTTCCCCTTGTTAGTTGTTAAACTGGTCGAGGGAAATACAATTATTGGTTTTCATACCCAGTTTAAAGCTAAATACATAAACGACTCCTTAAAATTGACATAAAATTCTATAGATATTCAAAACATTCTTTTGAAGAACAACAGAACAAACTATTTTACATAAACTCATTTAAATGTATCGGTTGGTTACCCTACAAAAACATGCCACGTGGTGACTTTCTATTGGTTCACATGATTTATTATTTTTATTTTATTTTGCTTTTATTGAGTATTTTAACATGTTAAACAATTTTTTTATAACGTAATCTTAAGGGGTTGGTGGAGCTGGTTCAGTGGTGGATCTAGAAACAAAGTTCATGGGTAACGTAAAATTTTTTTTATCGTATATTTATATTAATTAATTGGTCCGAACTAAAATCATTCAAATCAAATCTATTTGAGATCGAGGAATTGAACTTGAATGAGTTATTGACCCTGTATCATCATCATTATTAGAACCAATATATCACTTTTGAGTTTTTCTATTAAAAAATTTACCAATAAGAACTTGTTTTTCTCTTTTAAATCACTAATTTTATAACAAATAACACAATAAGATTACAAACTGGACTTAGAAATAACACAATTCAAATACCTAATTTTAATATCAAATCTTTACTTCATCTTTTAATCCTTACTTCATATACCTAATTGCATAAACCCTAAATATTAGAAATTGAACGACAAAACCATTGATTTTTATAACAAATAACACTTAAATATTAGAGATTGAACAACATTAATCCTAAATCCTTAATTCATAGTGTAATAGAGACAAAAACACTAGAAATATTACCTTAAAGTGGACGGTGAATTGATGAAAGATCACATGTGGTGGTGGCAAGTGTCGCCGCCGCAGGAGGCAGTTTGGCGATCGTTAGCCTGACAACGGGCGGTGGGGACGTGGGGTGATTGGCATTGTGGGTGGATGGTGGCTGACTGTCTGTGGCTTGGGGAAGGGACGAAGAGTCGATGGGGGCATGGGACGATGGATAGTGTTTTTTTACTTTAAGTTTTATATTTGATTGATTTATGAGTATTTGGGTTAATTAGTTACGTTTTTTAAGTTGTTTAATGTATTCTGGGCTTATTTTATTTTGATTTTGTTAATTATTATTGTATTGGACTATTGGGTATTTTGAGTTTATTAGTTATTTATGTATTGATAAAATGTAATTTTTTTATAAATATAAGATTGTTTTTTATAAAATTTGAACTTTTTATAAGGTGTTGAATTTAAAAAATTTAGAGGTAACGTAATATTTCCTCAGGGGTAACGTAAAACCGTAAATTTTTTATTTTTTATTACGTAAAACCGTAAACACCACCCCTTACTCCATATAGGTCCGCCCTTAAGCTGGTTAGGCTATTTAACTTTGAGGCCTGTGTTGATACATGATGTACCTAATTCTTTGTACTGAAATGTTTATGTCTTTCGTTACTTACACATGTGTAATTCAAGAATATTATTATAATGTAATGTGTGTTTGGATGTATATTTACATTTGATTATAGCATATTCATATAACATTTATTATTACATGCATGAATGAACATTATATATAGGTTTGGGGTTATTATGCATAGTTCTGAGTCAACAATGATTTAGAAATGTGTTTGACTTAGTCTTGTGGTTATTCATGCTAATGGACCATGCTCATGGACTAGACGCACGAATGGACCATGCTTATGGACCAGTCGCACGACTGAACCAGATGAGTGGATCAGTCGCACGACTAATTCATAAGACTGGCTCAGTCGCACGACTGAACCATTTGTAGAGTTCAGTCGTGCGTATGAATCAATCGCATGACTCAGTCGCACGACTGAACCATGCTAATAGCTTAGTCGTAACTGTACACTGCAACCTATAAATACCACGTAATTCGTGGAAAAATATAACACTTCGAATATATTATACCCTAGCCGTCCAGAGTGACAGGATCTCAGCCTCTCTTGTTGATCAATTAGATTATGTTTGCAGCGGATTTAGCACATTAATTAGCAATTATATCAAGAACATAAAAGATATTGCAATTAAAGCATAAACATAGAGAGAGAGAAGAGTTCTGCGAAGCAATAAATGTTCTATTGGTCGCACGTTTCGGCAATTAAGACTGTATGGTTTACCCATCCTTTTATAGGCGGCAAAAGGATGGGTTGATGTCCTTTTTCTGAAATCACTGAATATTCAAATTACAACTGACAAAAACATAAAACTACTGAAGATGTCAACAACTGACATCTTCTTACAAAAGTTCCTAAGTGCTGACAAAAGTAAACTACTGAAATCCTACAACGACTGAAGAACAAGCTCTTCAGTCGTTTATAACTACTGATACTATAACAACTGAAGACATGCTCTTCAGTTGTTGTACAACTACTGAAATGAAATAAACTACTGAAAAAGAAAAACCACCACAACAACTGAAGAAGACTTCTTCAGTTGTTGTGACAAACTCTGAGTCTTCAGTACTTGGTCTTCAGACTTGGCTTCAGATGATATAACAACTGATGACTTCAGTAGATATCATCAGTTGTTGTCTTCAGTCTTTGTCTTCAGACTTTGTGCTTCAGTAGAAGGTCTTCAGTTCTTTAGTTCTTCAGCTTTTGATTCTTCAGTACTTGTCTTCAGTACTTGAAGTCTTCAGTACTTGTAAGATCAGTACTTCAGACTTCAGTACTTGGTCTTCAGTACTTTGGAGTCTTCTTCAGCTGATGTTCTTCAGTTCTTTGATCTTCACTCTTTGTTCTTCAGACTTTGTCATAACAGCAGAAGGCTGGAGCTAAGATGCTCTCGAGTTTGACATTCAAGCAAGAGAACACAATAGCTGATGAGAGTCTTCAGCAGTTGTAGCAGTGGCATGTGGGACTTAGAGGTTTTCCTGATCTTGGCTCATTGGTTCTTTTGGTCCAACAAACTCCCCCTGAACCAATGCAGCCAAAACCTCTAATTATTGAATGTCCCACTTATTGATGGCATAAAGATTGGTCTATTTCCTTCTAGATCAGATTAGAAGTTGACCCAGATAAGCACTGGCCAGAGAGGTAGTCTCAAGTGTTTGTTTGGCTAAGTATGGATGGGAGCTCTGTCTTGGGGAATTGGACACAGAGCTGTTGCCCCATCCATGAGATCTACCTCCCACGTACAAGCCGGTAGGATTCTCGACAGTAGGCCTGAAGAAAGATCATTTGTTCTTCTTTGGATAAGTCTTCAGGCTCACCTTCGAACAATCCCTCACGACCGTACAACTCTGAGATGAACTTGACCTGTCTTCCATTTTTGAGCTCAACTGTTGTGATTTGCCTGTATGCAAATTCATCAGGGTGTTTACCCTCCAACAACAGAGTGAGCTCATTCCTACGGAAATTCTCAAGCTTCTTATAGACCAGACCCTTCCTAACCACCCTATTATCTAGCATTGAAAAGGGTGATTGGCCGGCTCTATAAGCTTTCTCGAATTCATCTACTATTTCCCAGGGTGTTATCACAATAGCCACAGAGATCTCTTCATCTACGATTCTTTTAGTTGGCTTTTGTATCTCACAGGCATGTCCTTCTTGACTATCCTGTGAGCCACCCTTGGGTCAGGCCAAGTTCTCACCCTCTCCCTTTCATATTGAAAGGTTTGTTTAAGGGTGAATAATCTCAGAGCTTCTCTCTGCATGTTTATTATAGAGGTGGTAGCATTATAACATTTGTCAATGCTTTTCAGCATTTCCTCATCATGTCTTTTCTGCTGCCTCCTCTTCTAACTTTACCCTCACAGTGTCCTGCTGTGAGGTGGGAGTGATGTTTTTTGGTTTAGCTTTGGTAGAGGTATAACTGCTGAAAGTGGCAGGCTATCCTCCTCATCCTCCTCTTCTTCATCTTGCAGCCTCAGCACCCTTCTCTTCTTCTTCAAGGGTGGATCATTGGCTGCGGGTTTTGGTGGTAAAGGAGTTGGTTTTGTGGGTTGTGGTTGGGTTGTTGGTGTGGGAGTGTTGGCAGGCACTGCTAGTAGCCTAGAGATAAGGGCTGGTTTGGTTAGCTTTACTAGCAGTGTCCTGTTCCCAGCACCGGCTTCAGATAGGGCCTCAGCGACCAGTCCCTTGGTAAAATCACCAGCCGAACAGATCTTGGTGGTTATTGCCAAGAGTCTGTCCCTGGTCCATGCCTTAACATCAAGGACTGGTCTGCCCAGTACTTCGAAGTGAACCTACTCATAGCCTCAAGTTTCTGTCTTTCCTCTTGGCTATGAGTAGTCCATCGGTACTCAATCTCTCTCCTCTCCATATTCCTGATCTCTTGATCTAGCAAGGCAGTGTCCTTGTCAAAGCCTTGCCTGAACAGCTGTTCAATGATTTTGTTCATTGAACGGTTATGTTCAGCATCAGCCTCCTTGACAAGGGCTGCTAGATCAGGATCAGCCACCTTCTTTCCCTCCACTCCCTCTTTCTTATCAGTGACACTGAAATCCTTTTGGATTCCAGCCACTTCTATATGCTCTACCTCCCTCACTTTCCTCTTCCCCTTCTCCCTCACCCTACTACTCTCCTCAACCAACTCCCTCTCTACCACCACCTCTTTCTCTGCCTCTTTCTCCTCCTCTCCCTCTTCCTCTTGTCTTGCACTGATGTCTCCCCCTTTTTGGGTGCATTGGTTAGGGTTTGACTATCAGCAAGAGCCTTAGATATGGCAACCTCCACCATGGGTTGTATATATGTGGGAAGCCTCTCATCCAGGGTTTGAATGACTATATCTTTAAGGATTGGTGTGATGAGAGGTAGGGATTTCTGGAGGATAGCATCCAGCTGCTCAGGGGGGTTCTGACCCTGAGAGCTAGTGCCAGAAGCAGGGGCTGGTGGCTGAGTTTGTGGGAGTGGCTCAGTGTTTGTGAGACCTTCGGGTGAAGGTGCCATCTGTGGGGTAGTGGTGGCAGATGGACTTCTATCCTGAGTCATTTGAGCAAGCAGCTCTTTGAGTCTGCTTATCTCATCCTCTAGGATAGTGTTTTGAGCTACTACATCGTAGAAGAAGCTCAGGTCATCATCAGCATGAGCTGAATCACCTGACCTCCTGACATTGTCAGGATGAACATGTCCTGAGTGTGGCTCAGTAATGACATGTGCCCCTTGTTCATGGTACTGGGGACTTCTGGCCTCCGGATTGGATCCATCATCGGCCATTGCCTCTGGTGAGGTCTTAGTGATGTTACCAGCTTCACCCTGCTCAGATGTTGATGCAGGGGAAGTGGCAGCCTCACCAGATTGTTCTATCTCCCTAGCCACACTGGGAGATTGAACTGATTCTCTGTGCTGTGGGCTCCATCAGCACTTGTGCCCACCCCTCTTCGGTTGGAGTCTCCCCAGTTGTAATAGGTTTCTGGGGAGAGGGTGGAGTGCTCAGATCGGTCAGCACTTTGGCTATTACCAATGTTGGGCTTAGTGGGGCGGTCTCCTCAGTATGTGGGCTAGAAGCAGTATGCACATGGGGAGGACTGTGCTCTTCAATGGCAGTCTCCTCAAGTGAGAGAGACCCCAGTAATGTGGTTGCCCCAAAATTGGTTGCATCAGGCTCCTGTTGAGAGGAAGCCTGTGCGGTTGTGGGGTGGAGTCGTGGTAGCTGCCTGGGAGAATCGAACCAGCAGGCACATCCTGCCTTTGTGTGGCAGGGGCATCCTCAGGGGACTCATCTCCCTGAGTAGCCTTTTAGGCTTCTTTTTGGCTTTTGGCTTGGTGGGGACTGTGGATTTGGAGGTGGAGGCTGTGGGTTCCAGCTGCGTGGGTTTTCGCAGCCGGCCAGCCTGTTTGAGTGTTTGGTCGGTGTTGTGCCTGGAGTATACCTCGGCTTGAACAGCCATGGCAGGGACCCCAGTGCCAACTAGTCCCTCAGCCTGAAGCTGGTTTTCGATCATGGCCATTATGAACCGTGGATACAAGTTCCAACGGTTAGAAAAAGGTTTTGTGGCCATGTCCTTGAGTTCCAAAAATAAAAGATCAGTAAAATTTAAAGGTTGTTTCTCAAGGATAGAATACAATACCTGCTGCCACCTTGTGGACATCTGGTCCCACGAAGAGGTCTTGGGAGCCAGACAGACATTCACCATGTGAAAGATCAATCGTTGAGGGTCAGGAAAATGTTTCTTCAACAAGGTGGAGGCGGAGAGGTTACCCTGGTAGTCATGGGATGTGAATGAGAGATCCAGGGTACCTTTGGGTAGGAAGTTGGGTGAGTGGCATCCTCCAGCTCTAGGGTTTGTCGTATGTAGCTGGGGTGATAACCACGGGTTTGCCGTTGACGGAGGACCGGAGAGAGACCTCGCCATCCTGCTCTCCGGTTTGGACGGTCACATTTGTCCAAAACTCCGTCAAGGAGTCGGTGTATAGAGTGGGGTTCAAGAGAAAAGCCGTTTTGTAAGGTGAGTCGTTCATAAGATCGACGGCTTGGTGAAACTTGGGCCATAATGGCGATTTTGTAAGGTGGGCGACACAGTTGTGTCGAGGTTTCAGTTGCATGTTCGCCATTAATGGTGTATGGGAATTTCAGAGGTTTGTAAGGATTAGGTCAAGTGAGGAGTAAATGCTCTGAAGGTGGGGTATTTATAGGGTAGGGCAAAGGTTGAAAGAAAACTACTGAAGGTTTTGGTGTTAGTTATCAGGTGTTGTAACAGCTGATGACGTGGTTTTAACCTTCAGTGGTTGTAACATCTGAGGACTTGGTGTTAGCCTTCAGTAGTTGAAACTACTGAGACCTTGGTTTTGTCCTTCAGATGTTGTAACATCTGAAGAGTTACTGTCAGTCTTCAGTAGTTATGAACTACTGATGACTTAGTATTCTTCTTCAGACGTTGTAACAACTGAAGACTTGGTGTTAGCCTTCAGTAGTTGTGAACTACTGATGTCAGTAGTTGTGAACTACTGAAGACATGGTTTTGTCCTTCAATTGTTTGTGTATGAAACTCAGCTGTTGTTATCAGCTGATGAGAAATTACTCATCAGCTGTTTCCGTCAAATCAGTTGTTTCATACTAGCCTCTACACTTACTCATCAGCTCTTTGGCTGACTTTCAGATGTTTCATGACCCTTCAGCTCTTGTGAATATTTATGCCTTCAGCTCTTGTGATCAGATGTTCACAAGTGCTGATGAAATATTCTTCAGAGCTGGTGAACAAATTTTGTCTTCAGTATTTGTGTAAGATTACACATCAGTACTTATGAGCAAAATTTGTTCTTCAGTACTTATTTATTTGAAAATCATACATCAGTAGTTGTAATCCACCTCACTACATCAGTTGTTTTTCAATAAATAATGTACATCAGTACTTTGAGTCAGTTTAGTCTTCAGTAGTTGTGAAAGAGCTGAAGACTAAATTACTCATCAGTACTTGTATTTGACCTTTGCTCTTCAGTAGTTGTGAACTAAGAGTACCAGCATAGGTCAAATCAATCAAGCTGCAGCATACCAAGCCTTAGTACCAAATTTTGGAATGTGGCACTATCTAAAGGCTTAGTAAAAATGTCTGCAAGCTCATCAGCACTAGGTACAAACTTAGGATCAATCAGACCTTTCTCATAGCAATCCCTGATAAAATGATGTCTGATCTCAATATGTTTGGTCCTAGAGTGCTGGACTGGATTCTTAACAATACAAAGAGCTGAAGCACTATCCATTAATAATGGAGTCTTAGTCTCAGTAATGCCATAATCCAGAAGTTGGTTCTGAAGCCAGAGTATTTGAGAGGTACAACTTGCAGCAGCAATATACTCAGCTTCAGCAGTGGATGTAGCAATTGATGTTTGTTTCTTACTCTGCCAAGAAACTAAACAATTGCCTAGGAATTGGCAACCACCAGAAGTGGATTTTCTGGTGACTTTGCATCCTGCATAGTCACTATCAGAGAAAGCAACTAATTTGCATGAATGCCCAGCTGAATACCAAAGTCCTAGTGATTGGGTACCTTGCAGATATCTAAAGATCCTTTTGACTGCAATCAAATGGGATTCTTTAGGTGCAGCCTGAAATCTAGCACAAGCACATGTTGAAAACATGATGTCTGGTCTAGAAGCTGTAAGGTACATCAAGGACCCAATCATACATCTGTAAAGGGTTTCATCAACCGCTTTACCTTTCTGATCAACATCTAGTTGTGTGATGCTGCTCATGGGAGTAGAACAGGGCTTACAGGTTGTAAATCAAACTTATTCAACAAGTCTTTGGTATATTTGGACTGATGGATGAAGATTCCATCATCCTGTTGTTTGATTTGCAAACCTAGAAAGAACTGTAATTCTCCCATAGCACTCATTTCAAATCTAGCTTCATAAGCTTTGTAAATTCATCACACAACTTTGGATCAGAGGATGCAAAGATGATATCATCAACATAAATCTGAACAAGGAGCTTATGTTGTCCCACAGTCTTGATGAATAAGGTTTTGTCAATGGTGCCCTAGTGAATGTATTTCAAGAAGAAAGGTTGAGAGTGTCTCATACCAGGCTCTAGGTGCTTGCTTCAGCCCATAAAGAGCCTTATCAAGCTTGTACACCCAATCAGGATGTTTATTGTCCTCAAAGCCTGGTGGTTGACACACATAAACCTCTTCTTTGATTTTCCCATATAGGAAGGCACTTTTGACATCCATTTGATAAACCTTAAGACTGTGAAAGGCAGCATAAGCTAAGAACAGTCTAATTGCTTCTAGTCTGGCCACAGGTGCAAAGGTCTCATCATAATCGATGCCTTCCTCCTGTGCAAACCCTTGAACAACCAGTCTGGCCTTGTTCTTGACAATTTGGCCCTTCTCATCTGTTTTGTTCCTGAATACCCACTTGGTGCCTATAGCACACTTACCTTTGGGTAATGGAACAAGCTCCCACACTTGCTGTTTCTTGAATTGAAGTAGCTCAAGCTGCATAGCTTCCACCCATCCATTGTCTCTTAAAGCAATATGATAGTTCTTTGGTTCTTGCTGACTGATGAAGAGAGCATAGAAGCAGAAGTTGGACAATTGATTCCTGGTTGAAACTCCAGCATGAATATCACCAATGATTTGTGAAGTGGGGTGATTCTTGAGCTCTTGATAAACTATAATATCTGTGCAAGTGTTTGTAGACCCATCAGCAGCAACAGATGGTGATGGAGATTCCTGAAACCATGTAGAGGATGGCAGCTCAAACGAAGTAGAGCAAGCAGAAATCTCATCAGCATTTGTAGTGGATGGAGCTGCTGAGGCTACAGGAGCATCAGGTTCAGTGGACTTAGGCAGTTGTCACTGACCTGAAGAGGTGAGTACTGACTTCATCATCATCAGTACCACCAGGTGGAGATCTGCTGACAGGCTCAACAGATGGAGGTTGATAAGGAACATATTGCAGTATGTCCAGATCAAACAACTCCACAGGGTTTTGTGGAATCTTGTCCTTTGGAGATTCATTGAACTTAACATGCAGAGTTTCTTCAACCCCTTGGTTCTACAGTTGAAGACTCTGTATGCTTTGCAAGTTGATGAATAACCAACAAAGTACCCTGCATCCACCTTACTAGCAAACTTATGGAGTGGGTTGCTAGTGTTAAGAATAAAACAAGGACACCCAAAGGCTCTAAAGAATGAAATAAGAGGGGCCAAATGATGAAGAACTTCATAGGGAGTCTTCATCAACCTCTTATTTACTAAGGCTCTATTCTGTACATAGCAAGCTGTATTGACAGCTTCAGCCCAAAAGGTCAGTGGCAGCCCTGAGTCAGCCAACATTGACCTTGCTGCTTCAATGAGGGTCCTGTTCTTTCTCTCCACCACTCCATTCTGCTCAGGAGTTCTAGGAATGCTAAACTGCCTTCTAATTCCCTTGGACAGGTAGAAGTCATCAAGTGTGTGGTTTCTAAATTCTGTTCCATTGTCACTCCTCACACACTTGACCTGTAGGGAATACTGCTTTTCTACATGTAACACAAAGTTCATTATTGTCTTTGCTGCTTCATCCTTGGAGTGCAAGAAGAAAGTCCATACAAACCTGGAGTAATCATCCACAATTACCAGGCAGTATTTCTTCTTTGCCATGCTCATTACTCTGACAGGACCAAAGAGATCCATGTGCAGAAGTTGTAAGCAGGCAGTGGACTTTGGTTCTTCTATTGAAGGGAATGAAACTTTGTGTTGTTTTCCTTTCAAGCAAGCAGTGCAGTCATCTTCACACTTGAACTCCTTCAGAGGCAATCCTCTTACTAAACCATGGCTTATAAGCTGATTCATGTTCTTGAAATTTACATGACCCAGCCTTCTATGCCATAGTGTAGACTCTTGAGGAGATGCCTTGGAGAATAGGCAAGGATGGCCTTTTAGATCCATCTTTTTGGAAAGATCTAAGGCATACACTCTTCCTGTCCTGTTGGCCTTCAGGAGAGTGTGTTCATCCAATGCCTTGTCAATCAAACTCAGAACTTTGGATGACAGAATCCTACAGTTCTGGCTTGTGAAAAGGGCAACATGGCCTTTGTCACACATTTGACTGACACTCAAGAGGTTGTACTTGAGATTCTCCACATGGTTAACATCATCAAACCTTATTTCCCCGTTGGAAACAAAGCCTTTTCCGACGATGTAACCCTTTGCATCATTGCCAAAAGAAACAAATCCCTTCTTTCTTGAGAGTAGTCATTAAGAAGGGATCTGCTTCCAGTCATATGCATGGATCCTCCACTGTCTACATACCAGATGCTTCTATGGCATGTTGAAGAACCCTGCAAACACAACCATGTGTTAGTTAGTCTTGGAGACCCAAACCTGCTTGGCTTTAGGTCTGTTCTCAGCTACAGGTGTAGCACTAACAGGTGTGTGTAAGAGTGACAGCTTGAGGTGAAGAAGATGGTACAGAAGAGGAACCCTTTGGCTTGGACTTCCTTTTCTGTGGTTTCAACATAGGAGCATCTAAGTGGTTGACTCTTCCCACTAGTTGCTGAACCATCATCACCAACTGTGTCTGATTTGTGATAAGCCTTCAGCTCTTCAGACACATTGGAGTTTGCTGATGATGAGTTCTATGTTGTACCATCTTTTTCTGAGCAACCTCAGCTGTTGCCTGAGTAATCCCTACCTTCTTAGATTTACTTTGGGCCTAGGGATTTCAGGCTTGGATGTTGCCAGTACAAACTTGGTTTCAAACTCATTCTTCATTTTATTGATGCTCTCAGTAATTTTCTCCTTCTGTTTGAGTTTGGAACCCCTTTTGTACCAGCAATCATCAGTAAGATGATTGAACAAGCCACATATCTCACATGGCTTTTTCTTCATCTTATGCTGATCATCAGCTGAAGAGGATTTAACTGCTGAAGACTTGTTCTTCAGCTGTTTGTCATCAGTACTAGCAGTTTTCTTCCTAGTGCCTGCTTTCCTGGTATCCTCTCTAGCTGTCTTCAAACCTTTCCTACTGTTAGTTTTCTTCTCTTTAGTGCTAACAGTATTTGAGGTTTGAACTTCAGATGTTGTCACTTGCTCTCCAGTACCTTCAGTACTTCTAGTGACAACTCCTGAGTTGATCAGCCTTTTGGTCATGTGACAATCTATCTCTGATGATGCTGATTCAGAGGATAGTAAGTCACATGATGAGAAGGATTGGTTATTGCTCTCCCCATCAGATTCAACTTCTGCTCTTGAAATGAAGTCTGTGGGAGGAGCAGTGTGATTATAACCAATGCCAAACTTCACATTGGAAGCTGTTTGCTTGCTAAGAAGCATTTCAAAACCCTTGCATGATTGCACCCATCGATCACACTCAACTTGGGTGGTTGCAAGAGTTTCCTTGAGGTCTTTGTACTTCTCTAGAAGTACATCTTCCCTAGCTTTAGCATCTTTGATTTGGCATTTAAGCTTGTAAATCTCATCATTTTTATCTTTTAGAACAACCTCAAAATCAGCTTTTCTTTTGGAAATAGTGTGCTCAAGCTCAAGATTTTTATCTATTAAAGCTACATTTGCTTCTCTAATAGAAGCAAATGCTGCTATGCATGACTCTGAACAAAGCTTGGCTTTTGCCTCAGTGGATACCTGAGATGAGGCATTGGATGATGACCCTTCAGCAGAATCAAGGGCCATCAGAGCAAGATTTCAAAAGGTTGATCACCACCATGTTGACCAGCACCTTGGAGTAGTGGTTCCTGACCAGATAGCTCTTCTGGTAGACTACTCCAGTCAACAGCAGTTGGGGTGAAAAAGCTTTGTTGTTGAGGTTGTGTGTGGTGATGAGATTGGGAAGAATGAGGCTCTGGAAGAGCATGAGGTGGTTGAGCCGGGGGTGCTTGAGGTTGACCAGGCTGAGGCATGTAGTAACAGGGGTAAGGATAAGGCATATGACCCTGTGGCACAAAATAAGCAGGTGGTGCTTGTGCCTGAGATGGATGGGAAGAACTGTAGGAAGGTTGCCCTTTGTGCTGTGAGCTATTGCTGGGAAAAGTCACAAAGGGTGCAGATGAGTTAGATCCAGATGATCTACACTCTCTTGCAAAGTGTCCAAGCCTTTGGCACTTGTGACACCTCAACTTGCTCTTGTCAAAACCAACTTTGGTTTTGCCAGAGAGTCCTGGGAATTTCCTACCAGTTCTTTTGTAGAACTTCTGAGAGCGGATATTTATCATTGCCATTTGGTTCAAAATATCCATCTCTTCCAGATCATCATCTGGAATGCCCTTCAAATCCTCCATCAGAAAACACAAGTTGTCACCACCACCTCCTGAACTACTAACACCAACAAAAGCTTGTTCTGAGTTGGTAGAGAAATCAATATGCTCATCATAAGAACTTTCTGATGAAGCATATTCTGACTCATGACTTATCAAGGCAGCATTACCTTGGACAAAGTCATCAGCAAGCTTGCCAGAAGAGGACAACTTCCTCTTTTGCTCTATCTCTCTCAAAAGTGAGCAACTTCCCATGAAGTTGTGAGAGATAGAGTTTCCAGATCAGCACTGGAGCGTAGGACAATGGTATATGTGTCCCATCTCTCAGGCAATGACCTGAGGAACCTGTTGTTCATCTGGCTTTTGGAGTACTCTTGTTTGACCATCTTTAGCTCAGAGATCAAACAAGAGAACCGCTCATATTGCTGGGTCAGAGTCTCACCCTTTCTATATGAGAATGTCTCATATTGTTGGGCAAGGATTTCCCTATTGTTTGCTAAGACCGAATCAGTTCCTCCAAATTGTTCCTTTAGAGCAACCCATAGGTCATGAGCAGACTCATGATGCAAGAGCCCTGAATATATCTCGTTTGGAATGGCCATGGCTAAAATTCCATGGGCTCTAGCATCAATTTCAAACAGCTTTAGATCTTCGTCCGAATACTGTTCAGGTTTCTTCGCAACCTGTTCATTAGATTCCGGGACGCTCACCATAGGCTTGTATGGCCCATGCACCACTGACTTCCAACAACCAGCACTGTTGACAGCCAAGTGGTGTAGCATACGTCTTTGCCATATGTTATACTCGTTCCTAACCAGCATCGGAGGCTTGGTTGCGGAACCAGTATTGTGAGGATCATTGGTTGGTGTTGTCATCTCAGGGTTTGGTCAAAAACAAGTTTAAACACGACAATCGTAACTCAAAACCACCAAAAGACCTCAAGATTTTGGCCGGAAACAGCAGAAACTCACTCTCTATGGCTAACTTCTTGCAAATTGCTAATTCGATCAAACTGAGAGATCAAAAGAGCAGTTTCAAATGATCAATGGTAAGATCGATCAATGATTAACCTGCTCTGATACCATTTGACAGGATCTCAGCCTCTTGTTGATCAATTAGATTATGTTTGCAGCGGATTTAGCACATTAATTAGCAATTAATCAAGAACATAAAAGATATTGCAATTAAAGCATAAACATAGAGGAGAAGAGTTCTGCGAAGCAATAAATGTTCTATTGGTCGCACGTTTCGGCAATTAAAACTGTATGGTTACCCATCCTTTTATAGGCGGCAAAAGGATGGGTTGATGTCTTTTTCTGACATCACTGAATATTCAAATTACAACTGACAAAAACATAAAACTACTGAAGATGTCAACAACTGACATCTTCTTACAAAAGTTCCTAAGTGCTGACAAAAGTAAACTACTGAAATCCTACAACGACTGAAGAACAAGCTCTTCAGTCGTTTATAACTACTGATACTATAACAACTGAAGAACATGCTCTTCAGTTGTTGTACAACTACTGAAATGAAATAAACTACTGAAAAAGAAAAACCACCACAACAACTGAAGAAGACTTCTTCAGTTGTTGTGACAAACTCTGAGTCTTCAGTACTTGGTCTTCAGACTTGGCTTCAGATGATATAACAACTGATGACTTCAGTAGATATCATCAGTTGTTGTCTTCAGTCTTTGTCTTCAGACTTTGTGCTTCAGTAGAAGGTCTTCAGTTCTTTAGTTCTTCAGCTTTTGATTCTTCAGTACTTGTCTTCAGTACTTGAAGTCTTCAGTACTTGTAAGATCAGTACTTCAGACTTCAGTACTTGGTCTTCAGTACTTTGGAGTCTTCTTCAGCTGATGTTCTTCAGTTCTTTGATCTTCATACTTTGTTCTTCAGACTTTGTCATAACAGCAGAAGGCTGGAGCTAAGATGCTCTCGAGTTTGACATTCAAGCAAGAGAACACAATAGCTGATGAGAGTCTTCAGCAGTTGTAGCAGTGGCATGTGGGACTTAGAGGTTTTCCTGATCTTGGCTCATTGGTTCTTTTGGTCCAAGACAGAGCGTCCCAGTTCGTCCATCCAACGTTAAAGTTTGTTCCTGATTGATTTCTACTGTTCTTAACGTTTATTTAATTATTAGATCGATCAGGTTTTCGTTCTCAATGATTGGATCGCCAATCAAATAGGATTCCGCACTATTTGATTTGGTTTCATGTTGAATCAGTTAGTACTCCGTACATACATGACCCTAACAAGTGGTATCAGAGCTTTGGCTCTTGATTCTTCGTGGATTCGATTGGTGTTTTCGTTAAAATTAACGTTTTCATTCAAAAGATTCGTGTTTGATTCAAAAAGTGTTTTTGAAGTGTGCATGATTCAAAAGTTTCAAACTTTTCAACTTACGGTAGATTAGGGTTCGTGAAAAAAACATTTTTTTGGGTTTGAAAGTGTTTAAAGTTTTAAATTTTTCATCCACAGCAGCTTCAGTAGGACGATTGGTTTAATCGCACGACTAAATCCCAATTACACGATTCAACCGCACGACTGGACTTAGTCCATTTGCTCATTCACATGATTAAGCTAACCCACACGGTTGAACTCATTCGCATCCCTCAATCGCACGATTGAACTCAATCGCACGATTTAACTCTGCCGCACTCTCTAATCGCATGAATGAACTCATTCTTACTCTCTAATCGCACGATTGACTCTATCGTATACATAGTTTGTCAAGTTTGAAACCATGGACGATCAGAACTCTGCGTTTACTGCCGGAAGGGACTCACGGATCTAGAATCTAGTACTTCTGGAAAATGAGATTGGAAATCATAACAAACCACCGAAACTGTTGACTTTGGATGAACACCCGCAATGTAAATAACAGTTTGAAATCTACCTTAACGGAGTTGACCCAAACTTGTGGACTTCAATGAGTCTGGTTACACTTTACCTGTTAGAGCAAATGGAGTTAAACTGACTCTAAGTGGGATGAATGAAGTGCAAAAGGTTACACGCAACACTAAAAATAAAGCCTATGCCTTACTGAAACAGTCGATTCCAAAGGATATTTTCCATTAGTTTTCGAAACATAAACATTCAAAGAAGCTGTAGGAGGCGCTGGAAAAGAGATATGATGGTAATGCAACCTTAAAGGCACTGAAGGCTAAAGCACTCAAGAAGGAATTCGATAACTTTCATCCACGGGAAATGAAAGCTTGGATGATATTATAGATAGGTTTTATCATCTGATGAGTGAGCTGCATACTCATGGAGTAACTACCTCAATAGAGGATAAAGTAGCAAGCTTTGCTGATGGTCTGCCAGATAAATAGGATTCTTTTGTGTCTAATCTAAGACAGAACAAAGTTCTAGCTACTCTGGACATCAATGAATTTATGTTGAAGTTGAGGGAGGAGGAGGTAAGGATGAAATACAAGTCCAAGAAAGGGTCATACACACAGAATCCATCATTATATATGTTGTTCCCACACAGTTTCATCCGTTGCACCTCTTCAAACAACATTTGTTTCCAACATGTCCGGAACTTCTCAAAGTGGTTCTTCTGGAAGTGAATCATAGGATCATCTGGAACTTAGTATATTATCCCCGACTCTAATCCTACAAAGCTGAAAACTGAGAATCTGGAAATGTTACTGTTGAGGTAGCAAAAGAGCATATGGATCTTCTCGCTGCAGTTGTACACTCATATGATGGTTTGGTTGCTGGTAAAATAGGAAACTGTCATCTCGCGGATGAAGATTATGAGCAGGTGGATGAGACAGAGTTGGAAAGATGGATATCATGTGGGCTTTGGCTAGTGATGTTAGAAGGGCTAAGAAGTTTGTGAAGAAGACGGGGCAAAATCTGGTTGCCACCAAAGACACAACTTTTGGTTTTGATAAAACCAAAGTTACATGCTTCAACTGCGGTGAAAAGGGTCACTTCAAACGACAGTGCGTGAAACCAAAGAAGACTGGAAATGTTAACCCTTTCTCATCATATAATCGTCAGGAAAAGGAAAAGAATGTGACTTCAACAGTCCAAATTCCAAAGCTATGGTTGCTCAAGGAGATAAAGGTCAGGACTGGACATTTCGGTTCATCTCTAGTGGTGAAGCTAATGTTGCGTTTGTAGAAGATCTTAACGATGATTCAGTGAATGAAGGAGATAACATAGCTGATTATGCTAATTCAGACGCTGAAAAAGCTATGGATGTCGTGGATCATTTGGTTGAAGATGAATTGACTGCTGCTAGCACAGTATCTTAAATTAGTGAGGAATCTCAAGTTGCTTTCATGGCTGACACCTTTAGCATATCACAGGTAAGTACCAAAGATGAACTTTTTGATAAACATGTCTGTTTAGAATGTAATAAATTTCGTGAAAGCATAGATTTAAAATTTGCTAGGTTGTTAGATCACAATGATAGTCTGGTTAATGATTTGAAACTATGTACAGAAGCTAACATGGTGTTAAAACAAAATGAGAGCAGTTTTAAAGAAAAACTTGATCTGTTAGGAAAGCAAATTAGGGAAACCGAGGTTGTTGCCTTTAATCAAGCAAATGACATTAAGTTCTATTTATCAACATAGAGGAAACTAAGAAAGAAAAAGCTATTTTGCAAGTTGAAATCGAATCGTTAAATCAAAAACTTCACAGTCTAGCTAGTTCCTCTCACATTGTTTAGAACTTAGTCAAAGAGAGAAACGATGGAGAAGGGCTTGGTTATAAACTAGTGCCGCCACCACATGCGATCCTTTTGAACACAAAATGTCGACCCATTAATAATAACCCTATCAAGGATCATGTGGTGATTACCCCTCTAGTCAGTGATCCAAATTCCACAGTTAAAACTATGCAATCTGTTACTAAACAGAAGGCATCTAGTTCTGGCACTAAAGATGAGGCTGTCATTGAAAATCGGGATGATGAGAATAGTAATGCTACTCTTGGGTTGGGTTCAAAAGTTCATGTTTCAAAACATAAAATTTCAAAACCAATTCATTCTAAAACTGTTCATCATCAAAATCTCACTAAATTGAGCGAAAAAGGAAATCAAAAGTTAAACAAATTAAATTCGTTAAAGAAGGTGAGAGACCTAAACAAGAAAAGAAAGAGACAACCCTAGATACTACTCTACCCCATACAAAAGATTTCCCAGACCAGTTGAAGGGAGATCCTGTTATGGTTGTGGAGAACGAGGACATATTTCCCCTAATTGTCCTTACTATCAGACACCAAGAAGAAGAATTGAACTTTTTCATGAAAATAAACCAAGTTTTTATAAAACAAGATCAAATACCCCTCCGAAATACCAAAGGCAACACAGACAGGCTCCTGGCAAAGCTATGTTAACTGAGGTAACACCTAGGGATGAAAGCAAATCAAAGGTTCAAACTATAAACCAATCGTCTATTTATCACAAATAGCCTTACACAAAACTGGTTTGTGTCAAGCAAAATCAACAAGTGTGTTTGAAAGTGAGGCCAGTAAAGGCTTGGGTCCCACTTTAAACTAATCATTTATGTCTTTGTGCAGGTTGTCCGTTACAGCTCTATCACTAACACCTGGATTATTGATAGTGGGGCATCCAGGCACATGACCGGGAATTTGTCTCTCTTTTTCAATGTCAAACAAATCAAAGGGGGACATGTATCTTTTACGGAAAATAAAAGAGGCTATATCATAGCTCAAGGTGAAGTGGAAATGAGAAGGTGAAGTTTGATAAAGTCAACTACGTTCAACAACTGGAGAACAACTTACTATCAGTTTCCAAATATGCGATAAGGGTTTTAAATTTGTATTTGACAATAAGAGATGCTACATTCTGAAGAAGGAGTATGTTATCCTTGAGGAGAAAGTTCAAATGTCAGCTTCAAGATATAACGACTTGTATGTCTTGGATATGTCAAAAGCCTCCACAACTGAGTCTGCTGCTCAGTGTTTCTTATCTAAAGCCACCGAGAGGGATTCCATTTCTTGGCACAGAAGAATAGGACACATCAATCCTAGAAGATGAATCACTTGGTTTAAAATAATCTAGTTGAAGGCATCACAGTAAAAAATTTTAAGCTTCCAGATTTCTGTATATCATGCAAGAAAGGGAAACAGACAAAGAGATCTCACAAATCTAAGAAAGTTCACTCTATTAAGATTCCACTGGAGCTTTTGCATATGGATCTGTTTGGCCCTGTTAGTATTAAAAGCATTGCAGGAGATTAGTACTGTTTTGTGGCAACTGATGATTATTCAAGATTTTCCTGGGTTATGTTTCTAAAAGCAAAGTCAGAGACATTTGAGTCATTTAAGTTTTGGTTACTACACTGGAGTCTCTGTATAAGTTGAAAGTAAGGAAGATTCGTTCAGACAACGTCACAGAATTCAAGAATCAGTGGGTGGAGGATTTTTGTAAGAGAAAGGGATTGTTCATAAATTCTCTTCTGTCTCCACAGATGAATGGAATTGCTGAACACAAAAATCAAAGTTTGATTGAAACTGCAAGGACGGTGTTGGCAGATTCAAAACCGCCTTTAACTCTGGAATGAAGCAGTTACTATTGCATGCTACACTCTCAATCGTGTATTAGTTGTCAAACGTCATAGTAAAACTTGTTATGAGTCGCTTCAATGGTGCCGAACTTGGAGTATCTGGAATCATTTGGTGCTCCTTGCATGTTGCTGAAGAAAACTCAAACTGGAAAGTTTAGTGAGAAGGCGGATGAAGGCATTTTTCTTGGATACAATATACCTGACAAAGGAGTTTACAACAACTCTGCATGTCAAGTTGAAGCGTGGTGTAACGTAGATGTGCAAAGATACACCACCCCTTTGCTGGAAAAGGTCCATCATTTTTCTCTGATTATGATGGATTTTTCAAGTCCTTCAATCTTCCTCCTGCTTATTCCGATGACGAGGTGGCTGCTCAAATGATGTATGACATTCTGAACACTCCTAATCTAGACTCGAGTACTACTGATCTAATCGATGGCATTCTGGGTCTTACGGGGAAGATTTAAAACTCAGTGATCACTCCTCAGACGGTGAGGAGGCTACAAATGAAAATGCAAGCAATGATGAACCTGTCAGCCCAGATGAAAGTACACCTGTAGGTGAAAATGAATTGGATGATTCCTCTGAGGCTATTCACCCAACAACCACAGAAAATGAACCAGTGATTACAAACCTGGAAAATGAAATGGTCGTTCCTACAATTATAGTGACAAGGATTAGTGTGAATCACCCCCTGGACAACATCATCGGGGATCTTCTCTCTAGGGTATAGACAAGAAATCAGTTGTACACAGCTGACTATGCAACTGTGATAGAAAAGGGATACATTCATTATGGGGCATATAAATGTTTTGTTTCTCAAGTCGAGCCCAAGTATGTCAGTGATGCCTTGAAAGATGAGGCATGGGTTAATGCGATGCAAGAACTTCTGCAGTTTAAGAAGCTAGGTGTTTGGACACTAGTGGACGGACCTAAGGGTGCTAAGGTAATTGGTACGAAATGGGTGCATCGTTGCAAGAAAGACGACCAGGGGGTCATTATTAGAAACAAGACATGATTAGTAGTTCAAGGGTTCAGACAAGTCGAGGGTGTTGACTACAATAAGGTATTTGCACCAGTGGCAAGGATGGAAGCAATTAGGATCTTCCTAGCTTATGCATCCTACATGAAGATCAAATTATATCAATTGGATGTGAAGAGTGCATTTCTACATGGTGATATCCGTGAAACAGTATACGTCAGTCAACCCGAAGGATTCGAAGATCCTTATCATCGGGACAGAGTTTATAAGTTGGATAAGGCTTTGTATGGGCTACATCAAGCCCCTTGAGCCTGGTATGAGAAACTCTCCACATACCTGCTGAAACATGGATTTTGAAGGGGAGTGATTGACTGCAATTTATTCATCAAAGAAAAGGATGGTGATTTACTGATAGTTCAGATATATGTGAACGACATAATCTTCGGTTCTAAAAATGAAACATTATGTAAAGAATTTGAATCTGTGATGAAAGTGAATATGAAATGAGTGCCATGGGAGAGATGAAGTTCTTTTGGGATTACAAGTGGATCAAACATCCACTGGAATCTTTCTACATCAGACCAAATACGTGGGGGACATTCTGAGCCGGTTTGATATGGAAAGTGTAACGATTGCTGTTACCCCTCTTGCCACGAACCACGATGTGGCACCCGATAAAAGTGGGGATTTGGTAGATGCCACCAGGTATCGTGGAATGATCGGATCTCTAATGTATCTCACAGCTTCTCGTCCTGATATCATGTACTCCACGTGTCTCTGTTCCAGATATCAGTCAAAGCCAAAAGTAAATCATCTAATTGGGGTGAAGCGGATCTTTTGTTATCTGAAGGGTACTCCAACACTCGGGTTGTGGTATCCTTATGATGATTACTTTGAACTTACAGTGTATAGTGACTCAGACTATGGTGGATGCAAGATGAACTACAAATCAACATCTGCGGGGTGTCAATTTTTGGAAGGCGGTTAGTCACCTAGCAATGTAAGAAGCAGACGTCTGTTGCTCTGTCAACATATGAAGCTGAATATGTTGCTGTTGTAAGTTGTTGTTCTCAAATCATCTGGATTCAACAGCAAATACGGGACTAGGTTTGCAATTTACTAACACTCCTATTTTTGTTGATAATTCTGTTGCCATAGCCGTAACTAAAAATCCTGTACAACATCCCAAAACCAAACAAATCAGCATTAAATATCACTTTATCCGTGATTGTTTTGAGAAGCATTTAATCGATGTAATTAAAATTAACACGGATTTTCTGTGCGCCGACCTCTATACAAAAGCTTTTGATAGACCGAGATCTTATTATCTATTAGAGGTTAATGACGTAAAAAAAAGACGATGTGATTCCGGAGGAGTCGAGTTCATAGTCCGTCCGTATGTGTATTAGTTTTACTTTTTTCTGTCAAATTTAATTTAATTTATTTATTTTATTTTCTATCTTAAAAATATCAAAAACACAAAAAAAGTTTTTTTGTTTAAAATCTTAGGTGGAGAATAGTTTCAGTTTCAGTATTTATTACTTAAAAAAGGGGCGGGCAGGTAAGTTGAAAAGCAAAGACATCAAATCCAAGAAATTGATTCAGTACAGTGGAAAATGATAGTATACAGGCATCGAATCGTTTGGGACACCAAAAGGATTTTTATTTTGAAATATTATATTGAAAGTCACTATAAATTACAAGTCTGAGAAGTTAAAGCCTAATAAGTTGAAAAATGATAGTAAGCTAGTCTGTTACTGTGGTGACATGGAGAAAGTAGATCTAGGGTTGCAAGTCCATTATATGATATGTCGGTAGATTCAACACAATACACTAGTAGACATCATTAGTGAATCATGTAAATTAAATCAATCAACATGTTGTGGGTTCCCATTTTATCCCTGGTCTGCATAATCAATAAACTTCCAATAAGGGGTGAGGAGCAAAAAAAAGCCACAAATGTGTGCTAATGACAAAAACATGAGCAATGCATATGACAATATCATAAAGCTAATCAAGTGAAACACAATCAAGTAAATGAGAAATGTCATTCCTATGTTAAATGTATTATAAAATTGCTTTAACAAGAAGATAGGAAATGTGTCTCTCTGCTGTGCGATGACACTGACCTGAGGATAAACATAACCTATATATTCTAAGAATTCATTGTTGTTTGCGCCTCTCTGCTCTGCGATGGCACTGACCTGAGGCTTGGCATCTCTTTAAAAGCTCTTAGAATAGTCTCTTCTTGACAAAAACCCATAGGCCGCTCAAATATCTCCTGAGGAAGGTTGATTACCATATAAGTGTGGGATCCATAAATACTTGTTGAACTAATACACCTAAATAATCACTAATGTGTGTCAAAAATCTGTGTATGGATTTAAGTGGACAAATATACTGACAATCATCGTGGCTGCATCTCTCGATATTCAAAATCAATGTGTGCTATACAACAGCTCTAGCATGATTTCCTGTTAGTACTTTTAACTCTTAGATGAATGAGATTCTGTGAATCGGATATATGATGTTCTATGTTATTGATATAAATACAAAAGGTTCCAAATGATTGCGTTTTCCTCCTATCTGATTCCATGTGAATCTTTCTAGAAATAATGTTAATGTTTGAAGCTATTTTAGTCAGGGGGAGAAATCTTTTAAGTAATGTTAAAATGCTCTCAACCCTCCTCAAACAAAAAATATAAAAATATGCCTTATTTCAGTTTTAGTTCAAGTTTTCCTGCATTACTTATGTTAGTATTGTGTCAGTGTCGGACTATGTAACAAGACTGAACTCTATGAATATCACATAATGAACGGAACGTTAAAAGCTTGTTTCTGAAAGATAAAAGGATCACGTCTGAGGTGATCAACGGTTTTCATTTAAAAGGATCACGTCTGAGGTGATCAAATGGTTTTCATTCAAAAGGATCACGTCTGAGTGATCAAATGATTTTCATTTAAAAGGATCACGTCTGAGGTAATCAAATGGTTTTTAATGAAAGAATCATGTCCCAGATGATCAATGGTCACAATGTCATTTATCAAAGATAAGTATGTGAAATAGTGGGCCAAACGAAGTCAAATTCACAAGTATGGCCCAATCGCATGATTGGACCATAAGTATGGGCCAATCGCACGACTGGACCATAAGTATGGCCCAATCGCACATTGGACCATAAGTATGGGCCAATCATATGACTGGACCACAAGTATGGCTCAATCGCACAACTGGACCATGAGGATGGCCAAGTCGCACGATTGGCAACCTCAGTATGAACCAATCGTACGATTGGTTGAATGCGAATAGGTCACTCGTACGATTGAACCTCAGTTGCACATATGAACCATGGGTATAGGTCCAATCGCACGACTAAAATTCACAACAATATAAAAGGAGGTTTCAGTCGGTCGTAACCCTACACTTGGTTTCAAATTCTCTCAAATACCCGGCTATCAATAGGACCCCTTTTTGAATTTTTCTTGTGATTTCCCTCGATTTCTCGATTGCTAACGGTTCCGCGTTGGTTTATAGGTACATCCAAGATGAAAACATGATGCATTGGTACCTAAAATCGATCAAAAATCCGAATGTTATAGAACAAACTAAACCGAACTGAAAAAAACCAAATTGGACCTTTAAATGAACTTAAAAGTGAAATTAAAAAGTAACTGGTGTTTTAACAAATCTTGGCGCATCTAATGACTTTAATCTTGAAATGGTTGTTGCTGATTTGAAGAAATTCAAAATTTCGAACTTGCACAGTACGTATGCAACTGGACGTACTGATGAACCTCAATCGCCCAGTTGAACCATACGCATGATTCAATTGCAAGATTGAACCAATCGGTCCTTCAGTCATACAACTGACTCAATTGTATGTCATGGCACACAACTAAGCTCAGTCGGATGCTCAACCGTACGACTGAGTTCAGTCGTATGGTTCAATCGTACGATTGAACCAGTAAGATGAGACTTGTTTCATATTCAAATGTTCTTCCTTATGAACTGGTCTAACATGTTAATTTAATATTTGTTATTTATGTTATAGTGAAATTGCGGATAGGTGGACTATGAGTACGAAGCACAATATTTGTGCTTACCTCAACACTACTTCGAGGAATTCCGTCGAGTTTGTAGGAATTATCGAATTCCTAATCCGCTCCAGGATCTACAGTGCAATTTCTACGGCTTGCACACCTTACAGATCACTACAACAAGCGTTCTGGGAGAATGTTGTATTGGATCATACCGTTGAGCCATATCGGATCAGGAGCTCTATTTTTGGCGAGCCTATAGATATTGGTGAAGATGACCTGAGGAGAGTGTTGGATTTGGGAGACGACAGGGATTATCCGACCAAACTTCATCCCATGATTGTTAGGGGCTGCTTTCTGAGGATTAAGTACGACGGTGACATCAATGTCGGCGTGCTTAATAAGAGAAATATGTGCCCCCTTTCAAGTACTTAGCACATGTGATTCTGAAGTGCATTGCCTTTAGATGCGGGAGTTTTGATGAGCTAAGTGATCAGATACAGAACACATTTGAGGCGTTAATACTGAACCACTCATTCAGTTTCTCCAAGATGTTCTTCAATTACATGAGGGAGAACATAGAGGCCAATGGGAAGGAGGGCTTCTGTATGTATCCCGGTTCCTCTAGATAATCATTAACGAGAAGCTACCCAACCTGACAAAGAACAAAGAGGATGAGGTGTCATTGGAAGTGATGGATGACACTACTTTGGGCAGGATGAAAGCATACATGGGAAAGCCGACCAAGCCCCCAGTGAGACGACTGTTTGGCCATCTAGCTAATGCTGACTATGTAGCACCAGCAAGGAAGAAATGGCGTTACGATGATAGTGACTCAGATGTTGAGCATGTTGTGATTCCAGAAGAGGTGGATGATGATGATGACCTGAATATGTGTCACGGAGGTAACTTATTTGCTGCGGGTGGGTCGAGCCAGCCTACAGTTCTCCAGATCTCCCCCCTATGGAAGATTTGGGTAGTTTTGACTTGGGAGAGGAATCAGGGGACTCTGAGGAAGAGTCTCTTGCTAGACAGGTTGGTAGCAAGTGGGTTGCTACAGATAGAGGGTAGGAGGTTGTTGGTGCCCGCCATGCTAGTTCGAAGGGTGCCGATACTAAGGAAGCTGATCCATCCTACACACCCGAACAACTAATCAGCAAAGGAAAAGCACCTGCTGCTACGGGGACAAGGAGGAAAAGGATGGCCCAACCCTATGGGAAGAAGGGGAAACACCAAAGGATTATTTTGATGAGTTCTTCTACTGCCACTACCACCATTACAGCCACTACCACTGACACAACCACTACCACACAAATACCCATATCAACCTCACCCACAATACCCAATACCATACCTCCAAAACTATTCCTATCCCCACACCCATCTTCACAACCTCAATCACCGAGCTTACCGTTACATAAGCCGGCACCTCAACCTCCTATATTCCCTCTTTCTAGAGCATTACTCTACCCACTGTTGGGTTAGAGGAACAGCTAGCAAGCCTTAAAAGGCTAGTGCTTAAGCTACTGGAACCTGATGTTCTGAAGACTACCCAAATTAGCCAACTGATGTCAGTGAATGCAGCATAGGGCCAATAAATTGCCAAACTGACTGAGAAGAACGAAGCCTATGAATGGGCTTTAGTTCGAGCTCATAAGGCCCTTCAAGCTTAGAATGAGCTAGTGCTAGCATCCACCAAGAAGATTGAGGGTCTTGAGAAGAAGAACAAGAATATCATGTTGAGGTTGAAGGGAAAAAGAGAGGGGACGTCAAAGATTAAAGGAGATGATGGTGATGACGATGATGATTCTAGTGATGATGAATCAGATGATGAGGAAGAGTCGGATAAGACTGGAGAAGAGAAGAAGAAAGATGATGATGAGGATGATGAACCTAAAGGTGATGCAAACTCGCCAGCCTCAAATCAATCTGAGAAGGAGAGGCGAACTAAGTGAAGTCGAGATCAGGGAGCCTCTTCCTCAGCTCCTCAAGCTAATGAGCCTCAAGATAAAGATCAAAGTAATGATTAAGAAGTTTTATGTAATTTGAAATCTTTTGTAATTAAACATTGTATTACATTAATGTAAATGATGATAATTTATGTTTAATACCGTGATGAGTCATTAATGTGTGCTTTGGTGATCATTCTTTCAAACAAATACAAATCAATAGGTCGATGATTTCGATGTTGCTCCCCTTCAGTAAATTAAGACTCAGCTCATAATGATTCTTGATTTGCAAGGGATTGTAAGAAGATCTGTGAGTTACACACCTGAAGAGGGAGAGATTATTCACGACTTGACTGACGAACAACTGGCTGACATGTTAGACTGAATCCGGATGAGATTATGAAAGATGCTCCTGAAGTTGATGTCGTAAGCAATGAGGAGCTTCAAGGAGTTTATGAGATTGAGATTGAGGATATAACGTCTGATCACTATCCTCAGTACACTGATTTTAATGGATAGACT
Organism: Flaveria linearis; assembly: GCA_024085815.1. Taxonomy (NCBI): domain Eukaryota; kingdom Viridiplantae; phylum Streptophyta; class Magnoliopsida; order Asterales; family Asteraceae; genus Flaveria; species Flaveria linearis. The sequence goes on from CM044011.1 coordinate 14,945,026, forward strand.
ATCCCGGATTTGGGTGAAACTTTTGTAAGTGGATATTTTGAATGGGTTGATGAGAAAGTCACAGAGAAAGAAGATGCAGAAATAAAGCTCAAGCTGATGATGCTGATGTGGAGTAAAGGAAGGCTGAATGAGCTGCATGTCTAGCTGAGATGAAAAATCAGAGAGAGCCTCCAAAGCAGAATGCCTACACCAAGCTGTATAAAGTTAAGAGACATCAGAAAGTATCAGGAAAAATTATCAGCTGGGTCTATTTTGAGGGTTTAAATGTTTATGCTGTCAAAAGGGAGAAAGGGATTGAGTATTACAGACATCCATATGATCTGAAAACCCTCCAAGGCTTTAAGCTGAACAGACTTGCATGCCTAAATCTGTTATATGCTAACCCGAGAAAAATGTTGGGATGGTTTGAGAAGGCATTGAAGAAGAAATACCACACAAGATGGGTGAACTTCAAACCTCAACAGCCGAGGAGGTTTTTACACAAAAATAAAGTCGATCCTATCTCTAGAAGACCAAGTGGTGTTGAAGTGGAGTCCTCCGAGAACGATGTCTAAGATCCCATTAAGGGAAATGCCACAGGACTTCACACCACATTTCAAATGGTGGTATTATGATTGGAGAATAGGAGAAGCGGTTATAGTGCTTAACCGAGATGGAAAGATTGAGACGATTAGGGTATTTGACCTAATGTGGCTTACCAACTTGTCGGCAGACGATGTCTATACTCTATACAAGTGGCCACTACTCTATGACACTCAGGACATTATACAAGCTCTCCAATTTAGCACGTTATCAGACTCTGTTTTGCATTTGAGATTCATGCTGGAGTCACAAAAAAGGAGAAGTACAAGAAATTTGAAGAGCATGTGAAGAATGTTAGACAATAGAGTAAACTAGGTCCAAGGGGGAGTTTGTTGATACATGATGTACCTATTCTTTGTACTGAAATGTTTATGTCTTTTATTACTTACACATGTGTAATTCAAGAATATTATTATAATGTAATGTGTGTTTGGATGTCTATTTACATTTGATTATATCATATTCGTATAACATTTATTATTACACGCATGAATGAATATTATATATAGGTTTGGGGTTGTTGCGCATAGTTCTGAGTCAACAATGATTCAGAAATGTGTTTGACTTAGTCTTATGGTTATTCATGCTAATGGACCATGCTCATGGACCAGACGCACGAATGGACCATGATTATGGACCAGTCGCACGACTGAACCAGGTGACTGGATCACTCGCACGACTAATTCATAAGACTGGCTCAGTCGCACGACTGAACTCTACAAACTGAACCATTTGTAGAGTTCAGTCGTGCGTATGAATCAATCGCATGACTCAGTCGCACAATTGAACCATGCTAATGGCTCAGTCGTACAACTGTACACTGCAACCTATAAATACCACATAATTCGTGGAAAAACATAACACTTCAAATATTATTATACCCTAGCCGTCCAAAGCATCCCAGTTCGTCCATCCAACTTCAAAGTTCGTTCCTGATTGATTTCTACTCGTTCTTAACGTTTGTTTAATTATTAGATCGATCAGGTTATCGTTCTTACTTATTAGATCGCCAATCAAATATGATTCCGTACTATTTGATTTGGTTTTACGTTGTATCAGTTAGTACTCCGTACGTACACGCTCCTACAGGCTGGCACGTCGCTCCGAAACCCATAACTTGCATATTTCATTTTGAGGTATTTTTTCTTTTTTTAATCTTTTAATTTTGTAATATATTTTATTTAAATTACATTTTTATTTTTACTTTCCATTATCTTTTTTGAAAAGAATATTAAGTCACAACGTACGAATTATGATATTTTTTTAGTTATATTTCATTATTAAAAACAACACCCACCAACTTCATTTGTTTACTTAACTATGTTGGTGTCAGTAGAGTTCGTAGACACTCCACAGCGCACCATTGCCCATGACGCATTGCATGTATTGACAAATGCAAAACGCATCACCACACTTGATCACGCTTCAACGCGACAACATGGGAATTGAACAACTTCCCTCGTTAAAAAATCATAATGTAACAATCATGAGCATTATTTGATTCACTCTCACAATGTTTCAACTATTTGTGGGGCCATTTGTCCAACTTTTCTTCTATGCAGACCAAACGTGTGACACCCAAAAATTTTACGTTACAAAACCCCGTTAGTCTCGTTAAGTCTTGCATACACGTGTCTTGAGCACACACATGTTATCGTTTGACGTTGGTGACCTAATGATAATTAATAATGTTAAATTAAAGATATTTAACTAATCATGTGATTATTGCGTTACGTTTATGTGCTAGTGTGTTTTACATGTAAATTGAGAACTAATCGCGTAACGTGCAAACGTGTGCATAAATTTGTATATTTTTGGGTTTTATAAAGACTAAATGTATAATTGTTACCATGAGTTATATGTTTGTATTTTAGTTAAAAAAAATACTTTTAAAAGAGTTTAAGGCTACTTTTTATAAAATGCAAATTACAAGGGCTTAAAGGGTAAATATGAAAATTTATTAAAACAAAACACAACACTAGAACATAAGGTCGACCGCCTCTTTCTTCTCCATCCTTCTTTACTTCAAAATTCAGCCAAGAAACACCAATTGGCTGTGAAATTGGACCGAATTCAAGCAATACAACAAGTTACAAGCATCAATTCGTGTTCCTTTGCAAGAATCGAAGGTTAGTTTTAGTGTTTTGTGGGTTTTCTTGATATGGCCGGACCCTAATTCGTTTTTGTATGATCTTGGGGACGAAATTGTTGTTGTTTGATGATACTAGTAGCTTAGTTAGGTTGTATGTATGTTGTTTAATGTCGATTAGCAAGAATTAAAGGTTAATTTCAATGTTTTGTGGAACTCTTCATGTTGCCGAACCCTAGATGCAAATTGATGTTCTTGGTGTTAAGTTTTGGTCAATTGATGGTTAATCCATGTTAGTATTATGGTATTGATGCTAGATTAGGTATCAATTTCATGTTTGGTTATGGATTTTGGATATTCTAGCCAAATTAGGTCAAACTAGAGACTTTAATTTGGGGAAACTTCATGATTGATCAAATTGATGTTGTTTACTGGTTGTATGATGTTAATTAGATTCTATGACCTGCCTTAACATGATTCTTGTATTGGGAAATCGTTATGTGTTATGCGGGGTATGACAAATGTGAAATGTGTACACATTCTGATTTCTGGCAGATTACATACCCTGTTTTAATCATGACATAAATAAATGAAGACGAATCCAAAAACTGGTTTTCTTGAGTCTAACATGTTCCTCATGGAGTCTAGTTTTCAAAATATCCAACCATTGTCCAATTTGGACTTGTAAAACGTGAGTTATGATCATTTTAGTGAAGTGTGGTCAGAAACTAACATTCTGACAGATTCTGAGTCTCATTTTGTATGTGCCACAAACAGGTCATAACATGTCCAAATGATGTGTTTCTAGTGCCAAAATTGTTTGTTACTGAGTCTAGTTTCTAGAAATGGTAACCACACTCCAATTGGAGATGGTTAAGTTGGTGTTTCACTTGTTTTGGCTAGAAGGGTCAATTCTATCCTCTTGGACAGAATGTATGTGTTGACTTGTTTGATGTGCCATTTTCATTTCATAAAACCTGAGACCAAACCCTATGGTCAAACATTTTTCCCAGGAGTCCTCTGAACTCCAGAAAAAGAATTAACCCAATAGCTATTTTCAAATTGGAGTTATGCACAATTTTGCAAGCTAACTTCAGCAGCCCTCCGGTTGAGAACTGCTGTAACATTTTGAGTTTTTCTAGTAACTCCAAGCCCTTAAAACCAAAAACAACTTTTCATATACTTAATTGACTCATAGGAGAGCCTACTGGAGTTTGGCCTTGGCCTAAATCCTTGGTTGGTTATGTGTTTGACCGTATCTTCCGAACACCTAGAATCTGCCAGAAAAAGCAGATTCTGGAAAACGAATACCTACAACCTGTAACATATTTACTTGACTTTTGCGTGTAATGTTAGTACTACTAGAATTTATTTTGATGGTATGAGTTGTGTATGAGTCTAGGATCATGCTAGAGTATTTATTAAGGATGTTATTGTGATGAAATGTGTTAATTGGTTTGTATGGAACTTGATGATCATGTATGATGTTGAATGAAGATTACAAATTAGGACATCATGTTTGGGACTGGAAATTAATTGTTATGATGTATGTTAACCATGCTTGAGGAATGATTATGTCACTTAAAGGAATTACAACTCATAATGTCACAACGGGTCAAACGGGTCAACCGGGTCAAACATGTCTATTTTCTGAAACCTTGAGTCTTTGGTTATGTGTGCTTAGGGTTCCACATGTTCTCTGTTTGCACGTACTTATGTACTTACATGATCTAGGTAACCTCTGAAGGTTGTCAGTTCACTTGTTCTCCAAGTAAACTTTAAATAGTTGTTACGCATACCAGGTGAGTTTACAGCCCCACTTTTACTTTATACTCTTTTTTTTGGGGAGGGGGGAACATGCTGCTTTCATAAACGTTACATTACATTGGGTTTTTGTAATACGTATATACATGATACTATGGTGCTATACTTTGCCCTTCGGACCGTTTAATATGCAAATAGCGAGGTGATTGTTAGTAGATCTACTTGGGTTTGACACGCCCCACCGGGCTAGTCATGCTAGCTAGATGGAGGTCTAACGGGTGAATGGTCAGCTGTTTACAGTGTTGTGGTGTGGGATCCACAGCCGGGCATACTTTATTACTATTGATTACGTGTCAGCTCGGTCGCGACTTCATACACATAGTGATTGCTATGGCTAGCTACCCTTTATATGCTTTGATTACTAAATCCGGGAATTGCATGTGTTCTCTCAGGACATTGATGTGGCCGTTTAGGAGCATAACATCCACTGCATGTCATTCCGCATTCACCCCAAGCTATTTTCAAGATTTAATTTCATGTACTTTACATAAATTGGATTGGGCGCGTGATTGCGTGTTCCAAAACCGTTGTTAAATGTTTTCCTGTTTTCGTTTCCGCAATACTTAAATACAAGTTGGTTTATTTCATTATTACTAAGCAACTTATAGGATTTGTAATTGTCGAGTCGTTTGGTGTAACTGATGCTTATCTGAGATCCTGGTTATGTCACACGCCTAGCGGTAAAGCCCCGTTTGTGGAAATTGAGGGTGTGACAGAGTGGTATCAGAGCATTAGTTATAGCGAATAAAATGAACTTTGCATCTCATTTGCATTGCATTTTAGACTATAGTTGGATTTGCATTAGTTACACACACATAGATTACTAAGCTGTGCTTACTTAATTTGGTTGTCTGAGAACTTTTGCTTTAACGTATCCCTGTGAGCTTACGACTACAGGGATGGTGACTCCGAGTTGCTGTGAGTCACGGGAAGAGTTACGAATTTCCTGAACTTTTGGTTACCTGAAAACTTTTGCTTTAACGTATCCCTGTGAGCTTACGACTACAGGGATGGAGGCTCCGATTGCTGTGAGTCACGGGAGGGGTTACTTATGAATTTCCTGAACCTTAATGGTCCTTTCGTATACTTTGATTGATCGACCCCGATATAATACTTACATATTTGGTACTCCTATCGTTGATGACCACTGTACTTGACAAGATATGTTAGCCTGATAGGAGGAACCGGGAGTGATCATGCAAAGCATATTACCATTACGGGTGCACACGTAATTGTAATTTGTCGTGCATGCTAAGTCCGGTGAATTTGGTCGGGTGGTAACGTTGTAGTCAGTATAAGTCATCATTTCTACACCTTGAGCAAGAAAGTCTCGGTTTTCATAGCACATAGCTACTGATGTGGAAACTATCCTTCAATTCTACTTGTATGAATGCTCACTCTTACCTCGAATTCGGATGAAATTCAAACCATGACATGTGTCATAATCCCTCGGATTCGAACTGATCTTCTAGCTTGTCTGTTACTTTAAATTCTTGGACCTCTCTTCCTTTTCATTCTAAGACAAGGGGTTATTTTCATGCGACTGATAGCTTTGAATTTTGATATCTGGTTGGATATTTACTTATTAGTTATATGGTAATTTAAAGAATGTCTGGAAGAGGACGTGGACGCGGGAGAGGTAACATCTCCATGACGCCTGCAGAATTGGCGGCGCTAATCAATCAGAGTGTTACCGCAGCGTTGGCAAGCCAACACCCTCCACAATGGAATCCCATTGGATAGCCAGCTTGCACCTACAAGTCCTTTATGGACTGCAAACCTAATCCACTCAGGGGAACGAGGGAGCAGTGGGGCTGCTCCGTTGGTTCGAAAAGCTGGAGTCGGTGTTTGAAATCTGTAACTGCCCTGCCGAGAGTAGGGTGAAATATGCTGCTGGTATCATGGATGGTGCTGTACTGAGCTGGTGGAATACGCAAGTTCAGATGTTGGGTGTTGAAGCTGCAAATGCCATGACTTGGGAAGAATTCAAGGGTTTGCTGAAAGAGGAATACTGTTCCAGAGATGAAGTGTAGAAACTAGAAACTGAATTCTGGAATTTAAAAATGGTGGGTTCCGAGGTTGAAGCCTACACGACTCGTTCCCACGAGTTGGCTACCTTGTGTCCCACTATGGTCAACCTGGCTTACAAACGAGTTGAAAGGTACATCGATGGACTAGTACCGGAAATACAGAGCATGGTCACCACTGCTAGACCAGCTACCATTCAGGAAGTTGTCCAACTGGCCCACAAGCTGACTGACCAGGCTGTCACTCAGGGTAAACTGCCCCCGCGTGGTGCTGCATCTAGTTCCAATGATAACAAGAGAAAATGGGAACCATCTGTCAGCGGGAAGCAATCTTCATCCACTACTCATCAACCCCAACACAAGAAGTTTAACCTGTCCCAATCTTCTTATGACATGGGGAACTCGGGTGGCTATCATGGAAATCTTCCGAAGTGCAACAAATGTAAGTTCCATCACGTTAGGCAATGCACAAGGAACACTTGTGAGAGGTGTGGAAAGTTTGGGCACGTTGCTAAAAACTGCAGGGTAAACCTTTCGGGAAAAACACCTCAGCAGCAGCAAAACTATAACCGTACTGGGTGTTATGAATGCGGTCAACCCGGTCACTTTAAAAGGGAATGTCCAAAGCTAAAAAGGAATGAAAATAGCGGTGCTATTAATAAGTCTAACGACAACAACAATGGTGGTAGAGGCAGAGCTTTCATCATGGGCTCAGGTGAGGCTCGAAACGACCCTACTGTAGTATCTGGTAGATTCTCTATTAATGGATGTTACGCCTCTGTTTTATTTGACTCCGGTGCTGATAAAAGTTATGTATCCATAAAATTTAGCAAAATACTAGGAATGGTACCCACTAACCTGACTTCTGAGTACACCATAGAAATAGCCGATGGTAGGACGATAACAACAACCCAAGTGTTTAAAAACTGTAAGCTAGGCTTATCTGGACACACTTTCTGCATAGACCTTGTTCTTGTCATACTCAGAAGCTTCGATGTAGTGGTCGGGATGGATTGGTTATCCAAGAACAGTGCTGAGATCATTTGCAAGGAGAAGCTGATCAAGTTACCCATTTCGGACGATGAAATTCTTACAGTGGAAGGTGATAAAGTGGGTGCGGTGGTCGGCATCATATCATATTTGAAGGCTCAAAAATGTCTCAGGAAAGGACACCTTGCCTTGTTGGCACTTGTTACTGAAACGAAGACGGATGAAAGGCGAGTCGAAGATATTCCAGTTATAAGAGACTTTCCCGAGGTATTTCCCGAAGACCTACCTGGCCTTCCTCCACACAGACAGGTAGAATTTCAGATTGAATTAGCACCCGGAGCGACTCCGATCGCTCGGGCGCCGTATCGTCTGGCACCGAACGAACTACAAGAGCTGTCTAATCAATTACAAGAATTGTTAGACAAGGGATTCATATGTCCCAGCTCTTCACCCTGGGGAGCTCCAGTGCTTTTCGTTAAAAAGAAAGATGGAACCTTCAGGATGTGTATTCACTACCGCGAATTGAACAAGGTGACGATCAAGAACAAGTATCCACTTCCGCGTATCGATGATTTGTTCGACCAATTGCAAGGATATAAATACTATTCCAAGATTGACTTGAGATCGGGTTATCATCAGTTAAGGGTTCGAGAAGAGGATATTTCGAAGATGGTGTTCCGGACTCGCTATGGACACTATGAGTTTGCTGTAATGCCGTTCGGACTGACCAATGCCCCAGCAGTTTTCATGGACCTCATGAATCGCGTCTGCAAGCCTTATCTGGATAAGTTTGTCATTGTATTCATCGATGATATATTGATCTACTCTCGTAATAAGGAAGGTTATGAGGAACATTTGAGAACCATACTGGAATTGTTGAGGAACGAACGACTTTATGCCAAATTCTCGAAGTGTGACTTTTGGATGCGCGAAGTGCATTTCCTTGGGCATGTGGTGAACGACAAGGGTATACATGTGGATCCATCAAAGATTGATGCCATCAAGGATTGGCCAGCACCGAAGACGCCTACCGAGGTGCGACAATTCCTTGGTTTGGCAGGCTACTACAGACGATTTATTGATGGGTTTTCAAAAGTGGCACAACCTTTGACTGCCCTGACCCATAAGGGAACTGTTTACAAGTGGGGTAGCAAAGAAGAAACAGCATTCCAAATGCTTAAAGACAGACTCTGCACTGCACCAATCCTAGCCTTACCAGAAGGGACTGATGACTTTGTTGTTTACTGTGATGCTTCCATCCAGGGTTTGGGATGTGTACTGATGCAACGTGACAAAGTCATAGCTTATGTGTCTAGACAACTCATGCATGGGAAAAACTACACAACACATGATTTGGAATTGGGAGCTGTAGTATTTGCCCTGAAGATCTGGAGACACTACCTATATGGAACCAAGTGTACGATTTATACGGATCACAAGAGCCTCCAGCACATATTTGATTAGAAGGAATTGAATATGCGACAACGAAGGTGGTTGGAATTACTCAATGACTACGATTGTGCAATCAATTATCACCGAGGTAAAGCTAATGTGGTAGCCGACGCCCTTAGTCGGAAAGAAACATTAAGATCTTGTTGGGTGCGCGCGTTACAGATGACCATACATTCTGATCTACCGGTGCAAATCAAGGCTGCTCAAAGCGAGGCCTTAAAGACTGAGAACCTAAAAGCAGAATCCATACGAGGCATGGAGAAACAGTTGGAGATCAAAACCGATGGAATCCGTTACTTCATGGAACGGATCTGGGTACCACTGTATGGGAATCTGAGAGAACTGGTAATGGATGAAGATCATAAGACGCGTTACTCAATTCATCCAGGTTCAGATAAGATGTATCAAGACCTAAAGGAGTTTTACTGGTGGCCGAACATGAAAGCGGAGATCGCCGCATATGTAAGCAGATGCTTAACTTGCTCCAAAGTTAAAGTGGAATACCAGAGACCATCCGGCTTACTCCAGCAACCAGAAATCCCAGTGTGGAAATGGGAGCAAATTTCTATGGACTTTATTACGAAGTTACCCAGAACTCCCAGCGGATGCGACACCATTTGGGTTATAATAGATCGCTTAACAAAATCCGCACATTTTTTGGCAATCCGGGAGACGGACCGAATGGAGAAACTGACACGTATTTACTTAAGAGAAATAGTCTCTCGGCATGGCTTGCCAGTATCTATTATATCTGATCGTGACGCTCGGTTCACTTCTTATTTCTGGCGGTCATTACAACGATCATTGGGAACACGACTAGATATGAGCACTGCGTATCACCCGCAAACCGATGGCCAGAGTGAGCGTACGATCCAGACACTAGAAGACATGTTGCGTGCCTGTGTGATCGATTTCGGCAGCAGTTGGGAAACTCATCTACCATTGGTTGAGTTCTCCTACAATAACAGTTATCACACCTCAATTAAAGCCGCACCATTTGAGGCACTTTATGGACGTAAGTGCCGGTCACCTGTATGTTGGGCAGAGGTTGGAGAAAGCCAACTTACTGGTCCGGAACTGGTGCACGAAACAACTGAAAAGATTGTACAAATACGTAATCGGATGGCAGCTGCACGTGATCGACAGAAAAGTTATGCTGACAAGCGTTGTAAACCATTGGAATTCCAGATTGGCGACAAGGTACTTTTAAAAGTCTCACCGTGGAAAGGAGTAATACGTTTTGGCAAGTATGGGAAGCTAAGCCCTAGATAGGTGGGGCCATTTGAGATTGTCAAACGGATTGGCCCAGTAGCCTATCAGTTGAATTTACCTGAAGAACTCAGGGGGATACACAATGTGTTTCACGTATCCAATCTAAGGAAATGTCTATATGATGAATCATATATCGTGCCATTGGAGGAACTAAAGATAGATGACCAATTACATTTCATCGAAGAACTAGTGGAAATCATGGATCGAGAAGTCAAGACCCTAAGACGTAGCAAGATCCCTATTGTGCGTGTTAGGTGGAACTCTAAGCGTGGACCAGAGTTTACCTGGGAACGCGAAGATCAAATGAAAAAGAAGTATCTGCAACTGTTCAACGATCAAATTTCCAATTCCTAAGATACAGTTGTAAGATATCTTTTCCTTTAATTTCGGGACGAAATTCCCTTCAACATGGGGATAATGTCACAACTCTCACAAAACCTTAAGAACCTTACGTTCCTTTATTTTGGGTTTATTTCCTAATCTCTTGGAAACCTTAGCACGTCTACGTGCTGGGTAACTAAATAGTTTGCTCACAATGCTTCGTTTACTCACTATGTACGTTGACCCAGTGTTCCAATTTTTGGGACGAAAATTCTTTCAACATGGGGATAATGTGACACCCGAAAATTTTACGTTACAAAACCCCGTTAGTCTCGTTAAGTCTTGCATACACGTGTCTTGAGCACACACAGGTTGTCGTTTGACGTTGGTGACCTAATGATAATTAATAATGTTAAATTAAAGATAATTTAACTAATCATGTGATTATTGCGTTACGTTTATGTGCTTGTGTGTTTTACATGTAAATTGAGAACTAATCGCGTAACGTGGAAACGTGTGCATAAATTCGTATATTTTGGGTTTTATAAAGACTAAATATATAATTGTTACCATGAGTTATATGTTTATTATTTTAGTTAAAAAATACTTTTAAAAAGAGTTTAAGGCTACTTTTTATAAATGCAAATTACAAGGGCTTAAAGGGTAAATATGGAAATTATTAAAACAAAACACAACACTAGAACATAAGGTCGACCGCCTCTTTCTTCTCCATCCTTCTTTACTTCGAAATTCAGCCAAGAAACACCAATTGGCTGTGAAATTGGACCGAATTCAAGCAATACAACAAGTTACAAGCATCAATTCGTGTTCCTTTGCAAGAATCGAAGGTTAGTTTTAGTGTTTTGTGGGTTTTCTTGATATGGCCGGACCCTAATTCGTTTTTGTATGATCTCAGGGTCGAAATTGTTGTTGTTTGATGATACTAGTAGCTTAGTTAGGTTGTATGTATGTTGTTAATGTCGATTAGCAAGAATTAAAGGTTAATTTCAATGTTTTGTGGAACTCTTCATGTTGGCCGAACCCTAGATGCAAATTGATGTTCTTGGTGTTAGGTTTTGGTCAATTGATGGTTAATCCATGTTAGTATTATGGTATTGATGCTAGATTAGGTATCAATTTCATGTTTGGTTATGGATTTTGGATATTCTAGCCAAATAGGTCAAACTAGAGACTTTAATTTGGGGAAACTTCAAGATTGATCAAATTGATGTTGTTTACTGGTTGTATGATGTTAATTAGATGCTATGACCTGCCTTAACATGATTCTTGTATTGGGAAATCGTTATGTGTTATGCGGGGTATGACAAATGTGAAATGTGTACACATTCTGATTTCTGGCAGATTGCATACCCTGTTTTCATCATGACATAACTAAATGAAGACGAATCCAAAAACTGGTTTTCTTGAGTCTAAAATGTTTCTCATGGAGTCTAGTTTTCAAAATATCCAACCTTGTCCAATTTGGACTTGTAAAACGTGAGTTATGATCATTTTAGTGAAATGTGGTCAGAAACAAACATTCTGACAGATTCTGAGTCTCATTTTGTATGTGCCACAAACAGGTCATAACATGTCCAAATGATGTGTTTCTAGTGCCAAAATTGTTTGTTACTGAGTCTAGTTTCCAGAAAGAGTAACCACACTCCAATTGGAGATGGTTAAGTTGGTGTTTCACTTGTTTTGGCTAGAAGGGTCAATTCTGTCCTCTTGGACAGAATGTATGTGTTGACTTGTTTGATGTGCCATTTTCATTTCATAAAACTTGAGACCAAACCCTATGGTCAAAAATTTTTCCTAGGAGTCCTCGGAACTCCAGAAAAAGAATTAACCCAATAGCTATTTTCAAATTGGAGTTATGCACAATTTGGCAAGCTAACTTCAGCAGCCCTCCGGTTGAGAGCTGCTGTAACATTTTGAGTTTTTCTAGATGCACCATTTACACCGATCACAAGAGTCTCCAGCACATCTTTGAACAGAAAGAGCTGAACATGAGACAACGTCGTTGGGTCGAGTTGTTGAACGACTACGACTGTGCGATCAAGTATCATCCTGGCAAGGCTAATGTAGTAGCAGATGCCTTGAGTCGAAAGGAGACACCTAAGCCAAGACGAGTTCGAGCATTACAACTCACCATTCGCACCGGATTACCCGATCAAATACGTAATGCTCAACTTAAGGCATTAAAAGACGAGAACTTGAAGGCTGAATCGCTACGAGGCATGGAGAAGCAACTGGAAACCAAATCTGACGGAATCCGCTACTTCATGGATCGAATATGGGTTCCTTTGTATGAAGACCTACGAGAACTAGTAATGGACGAAGCTCACAAGTCACGGTACTCCATTCATCCGGGCTCAGACAAGATGTATCACGATCTAAAAATACTTTTATATAAGGGCTTTATTCGACCTAGCTCATCACCTTGGGGAGCCCCTATTCTCTTTGTTAAGAAGAAGGACGGCACTTTCCGAATGTGCATCGATTATAGAGAATTAAACAAAGTCACAGTCAAGAACCGATATCCTCTACCTCGTATCGACGACTTGTTTGATCAGCTTCAGGGATCAAGCTATTATTCGAAGATCGACTTGAGGCCTGGTTATCATCAACTCCGAGTTCGTGAGGAGGACATCTCCAAAACCGCATTCCGTACTCGTTATGGTCATTACGAGTTCTTGGTCATGCCTTTAGGGTTGACTAATGCACCTGCGGTATTCATGGACCTCATGAATCGCGTGTGCAAACCCTATCTCGATCAGTTTGTTATTGTGTTTATCGATGACATACTGATATACTCTAAGACCAAGGAGGACCATGAAGAGCATCTACGATTGATCTTGGAATTGTTGAAGAATGAGCAACTGTATGCCAAATTCTCTAAGTGTGACTTTTGGATACGTGAAGTGCAATTCCTAGGTCATATTGTTAACGAGAAGGGAATACATGTTAATCCTGCCAAGATTATGGCGATAAAGAATTGGGCTACACCTAAGACACCGACTGAGATAAGGCAATTCCTGGGGTTAGCAGGATATTACCGACGATTCATAGAGGGATTCTCTAAGATTGCACAACCTCTCACCGCTTTGACCCACAAAGGAACGACATACAAATGGGGTGAAAGTCAAGAGGCGGCTTTTCAGCTATTGAAACAGAAACTCTGTAGTGCACCGATATTGGCACTACCAGAGGGGACAGATGATTTTGTGTTGTATTGTGACGCATCCATTCAAGGATTGGGTTGTGTCCTGATGCAACGCGACAAGGTGATAGCTTACGCCTCGAGACAACTGAAGGTTCACGAGAAGAACTATACCACCCATGACCTGGAATTGGGTGCAGTGGTTTTTGCCTTGAAGATTTGGAGACATTACTTGTACGGTACCAGATGCACCATTTACACCGATCACAAGAGTCTCCAGCACATCTTTGAACAGAAAGAGCTGAACATGAGACAACGTCGTTGGGTCGAGTTGTTGAACGACTACGACTGTGCGATCAAGTATCATCCTGGCAAGGCTAATGTAGTAGCAGATGCCTTGAGTCGAAAGGAGACACCTAAGCCAAGACGAGTTCGAGCATTATAACTCACCATTCGCACCGGATTACCCGATCAAATACGTAATGCTCAACTTAAGGCATTAAAAGACGAGAACTTGAAGGCTGAATCGCTACGAGGCATGGAGAAGCAACTGTAAACCAAATCTGACGGAATCCGCTACTTCATGGATCGAATATGGGTTCCTTTGTATGGAGACCTACGAGAACTAGTAATGGACGAAGCTCACAAGTCACGGTACTCCATTCATCCGGGCTCAGACAAGATGTATCACGATCTAAAAATCCTTTACTGGTGGCCGAACATGAAAGCTAACATTGCCACATACGTAAGCAGATGCTTAACCTGTTCTAAAGTTAAGGTGGAATATCAGCGACCATCTGGTTTACTCCAACAGCCAGAAATACCAGTATGGAAGTGGGAACAGATATCTATGGACTTTATCACAAAACTACCTCGAACTCCCAGCGGGTGCGATACCATTTGGGTAATTGTAGATCGTCTGACAAAATCCGCACATTTCTTACCGATTCGGGAGACTGACCGCATGGAAAAGTTGACTCGTATCTACCTAAGGGAAATAGTCTCCCGGCACGGGGTGCCAATTTCCATTATCTCTGATCGTGATGCTCGATTTAGCTCACACTTCTGGCAATCTTTACAACGAGTATTGGGGACGCGGTTGGATATGAGCACCGCATATCATCCACAGACGGACGGTCAGAGTGAGCGTACCATACAGACTTTGGAGGATATGCTACGTGCTTGTGTGATTGACTTTGGGAACAACTGGGAAGTTCACCTGCCTTTGGTGGAATTTTCCTATAATAACAGCTATCACACTAGCATACAGGCAGCACCTTTCGAGGCTTTGTATGGAAAAAAGTGTCGATCACCAGTTTGCTGGGCTGAAATTGGTGATAGTCAATTAACGGGTCCCGAACTAATACATGAAACCACTGAAAAGATCGTGCAGATACGGAATCGTATGGCAGCAGCACGAGATAGACAGAAAAGTTATGCTGACAAGAGACGGAAACCTCTAGAGTTCCAAATTGGTGACAAAGTGTTATTAAAAGTCTCACCGTGGAAAGGCGTAGTTCGGTTTGGTAAGCGAGGAAAGCTGAATCCGAGGTATGTTGGACCATTTGAGATACTGGAAAGAATAGGTCCAGTGGCCTATCGATTAGCTTTACCTGATTCACTGAGTGGAGTCCATAATGTGTTTCACGTTTCAAACCTAAGGAAGTGTTTATCCGATGAATCACTTGTTGTGCCTTTAGAGGAACTACAAGTAGATGAAACTCAGGTTTGTCGAGGAACCAATCGAAATCATGGATAGGGAAGTTAAACGACTTAAGCATAGCAAGATTCCGATTGTCAAAGTTCGGTGGAACTCCCGGCGTGGTCCTGAGTTCACTTGGGAACGAGAGGACGAAATGATGCGCAAGTATCCTAACCTGTTCAAGGATGCTGCCAGTACATCTTAATTTTTGGGACGAAATTTCTCTAACAGGGGATGATGTGACAACCCAAAATTTTTTTTATGATCTAATATAATATTTACGAGAATTTACAATTTATTTTATATTTTTGTTATTATTTAATAATAATAATAATAATAAAAATAATGATATTAATAATAACAATAATAATAATAATAAATAATAATTTATAACATTTATTAAACTTAATTTAACAAGTCCAAGGGGTAAGTTTGTAAATGTTGAAACTTGTTTTAAAAGGTTAACACATGAAATAATAAGTTTCAAAACCACAGGGACCAATTCTGTAAATTTTAAAAATCCCAAACCACCCGCCCTTCCCCTTCGATTTTCCGGCCACCGGATCTCGCCGCCGGCCGCGGCTCCGGCGAAGCCAAAAACCGGCCTTTTGGCCGCGGTTTAACCCCATGATATATCAAAATGCTCGTGGGACAAAGTTGATCAATATACACGCATTAATCGGGGAAAAGTTTCGATAATGGTCCACTAAACCCGACCATTTTGCTTTCGGCCAACCCACCCACGAATCGAGCATTATAGCACTAAATTAATACAAATAATCGAGTATAAATAGTCATCGACATGTTCCTAATCGAATACACCTCTCAATTCAATCTAAAACACACTGAAACACCCATTTCGATCAAACCATTTGGCCGCGACCTGCAACTCATTCGAAACCATACTTAAACACCTTATATACCCAAATTAACAGAAGGGTATCTATCCTTAACACCTGTAGAAGCTGTCTGTGCAAACAATTCGATTATAATCGTCATTTGAACATCAATTCGAACCCATCTTGGTCGCGACCTGTTCATCAAGTGTTGATCATCAATTCGAACACAAAACAGGTAATTGAAACTACTATCATGCTCGGTTTAATATGGGGATTGAAAGCCCTAACCATAATTCGATTGACAACAACGATTTGGGTTTCAATTTTGGACAAATCGAAACTAGGGTTCTTCATACGATTTAGGGGTAAATTGAAAACAGAGTTTAAAACTAAATGGAAACCAATATTACCGCGGGTGAGTCCCTTGGCTCACTGGTTTGGTGCGTGTGCATTTGGGTTGGAGGTCACGGGTTCGAACCCGGCCACCAACATATTTTTTTTAAAAGCCTTTTAAGACTTTTAAAAACACAGAAAAATTCTGAAAAATTATAAAAATAATTTTTATAAACTTTGGTTATTTTAGAAAGTATATAATTATTTTCTGTAAATTTATTTACCAAAAACATCTTAATAATATTTATAAAATATTATTTATAAATATTATAATAATCATTTTTATAAAAATGGACTCTAAATAATAATTTAAATTATAAATTCATTGTTGGATATTGTATCATGATAATTATGGAAATTATAAAGATATTTTTATAATTTCATAAATTATTACGAGCAATATTTCAAGTTATTTTTTTATAAAATATATAAAGGTAGAGATTAATTAAACTTGTAAACATTACATATTTGATAAGACAAATACACATTAGATTTTATAAATTTAATTATAAAATCTTACTAAATTAAATACAAACCTACATATTTAAATATGTCTAAAATTCATTTTAACATAACGATATGTTAAAATCATTATTAAATTAATGAAACGCAAATCCTTAATTATAAAAGAATTAACAAAAATGATTAAATGATTTAATGTTTATAATGAATTCCAGAAAACCAAACCCTAGATCGATTGACTCCAGGTTCAAGATCTAACTTATTTAGGTTATAAATTGTACTTAATTACTTATGTGAATTATAATTCCTTAGGAGGAATTTACTAGCTTATCAACATCACACAAGGACTAAGGTGAGTTCATACCCCACTATTTTATTAAAACTCTTTTGGGGGAGATAGCATACTGGTAATGTTACAAACGCTTTTTATATATCTAAGATGTGTATGGATATTAATATAGTGCTGTTTATTATGATAAAAGTCCTTACACTTTCGAATTGTTAATATTGGATAGCGGGGAAAGTTAGGTAGTACTACTGGGTGTGACGAGCCCCACTTGTGTGACTCGAGGTCAACCGGGTGCAATTTGTCCTATGAACATTTGTCACGATATGACATCGTGGCTGGAGGCAAACATAACACAGTCAGCTTCAATGTCGAAATCACTATTTAATATCATTTGTGAATGGACTAGCTAGCCATTACAATGCACATGCTTAAATATACGCTATTGTTAAACTGTGACGTTTAACTGTAAACTCTTGAACTGATCAACCGTTGGGTTGATACACGCTATTGTTAAACTGGGATGTTTAACTGCAAACTCTTGAACTTACCAACCATTGGGTTGATATACACTTTTGTTAAACTGTTATGATTAAACGCAAAATCTTGAACTTACCAACCATTGGGTTGATATACACTTTTGTTAAACTGTTATGTTTAAACGCAAACTCTTGAATTCACCAACCGTGTGTTGACTTTTAGTATGCTATTCTCAGGTCATTAAATCTGGACTGCTGTTAGGAGCACTACACGGGTCAAGCATGCATCCTAACGCTTAAACGATGATATATATATGATTATCTTTATATATTGGGTTTGGTTTATTTGTTTAAACGCTTCCGCATGAATTATAAAGTTTAAACTTTGGTTTGTTATGTTAAACGTTGCATATAGAGTCGTTCCAAGTAACTATTGACTGTGATCCTGGTTTGTTCACACGCCTCGCGGTAGAATTCCGCACGTGGATTTTGAGGGTGTGACAGATTGGTATCAGAGCCATTGGTTATAGAGAACTAGGTTGCATATACACTAGACTATAACCGCACACAGTTAGTTAGTTACTTGTTCCTAGTCTTCCTAAACTTAACTTATTATCGTAGGTTCAAATCCTTAGACTTTATATCTAATCTATGAAAATCTTATCGAGGTTTTGAATTCCATGAACCAAATGAACTTGTGTGACACATAGACACCTGTATTCTGGATTTCCTGGCAAAAGGCCTTCGGGCTAAGGCAAGCATATCGCATAATCTCGTTGCGAGACCTGGTATGCTTACCTGGGGATTTCTGGGATGAGTGATAAACTATGGTCAATACACAAGTCCATAAGGAAAATGGGATACCTTTTTACTGAACATGGAATAATACCGAGTCCGGCGACTTACAAGCAATGTCTATACACTACAGCACGACATAGCTGAATGATTCTATTCTATTTCCTTTAAACGATTCGGACTACGTAGCGTTTCTTTATTTTGGAACCTATGTGGAAAGAGTTGTTTCCCCACCCAAACAACAAACTCAATCTGTTATAAATGTTGTGGTGATGATAAATTCATTATTTCCTTATTGTTTACTATACTTCAATGAGATAAAAAGGATTGATTCATTACTCATTATTATATTTGTGAATATAAAGTGAATAATGGACGCCCAAAGACGTGGACGTGGTCGTGGACGAGGACGCGTGCGTGGACGTGGTGCCGGTGACCAAGGTGCCCGTGACCAAGGCGCTGGTACTATTATTATGACCCCTGCGGAATTGGCTGCTCTAATCAACGTACAAGTTCAGGCAGCGGTAGCTGCTACCCAAATAAGACAGCCAGCAGGACCACCAACGTGTACCTACAAGTCCTTCATAGACTGCAAGCCTCACACCTACAGTGGAACCGAGGGAGCTGTAGGGTTAGTAAGGTGGTTTGAGAAGACGGAGTCCGTGTTCTCGAAGTGTAACTGTCCACCTGCTGACCAGGTGAAATATGCTACGGGAACGTTGGATGGTGCTGCATTGTCTTGGTGGAATGCTCAAGTGCAAATGCTAGGGCAAGCCATGGCAGATCAACTCCCGTGGAACGAGTTCAAAGATATGATGATTGAGGAATACTGTCCACGAAGTGAAGTACAAAAACTTGAAGTGGAATTCTGGCAACTGAAGATGCAAGGATCAGAAATTGAGGCTTATACCACGAGAACTCATGAACTGGCCACTCTATGCCCAGGCATGGTAAACGAAATGCACAAGAGAGTGGAACACTACATCCGAGGATTGGTGCCAGAGATTAGGAGTATGGTTACTTCCTCAAACCCGGCTACTATCCAGCAAGCTATCCGCTTAGCCCACAAACTAACTGATGAAGCTGTGGAACAAGGACGGTTACCAAAACGGGGCGCTGCGGCAAGCGTGTCCGACAATAAGAGAAAGTGGGATACCTCTAACAACACCAACAATAACAACAATAGAACATCATCGTCTGGTGGTCAACATCAACAACAACACCACAACAACAACACAGGAGGTTCGACAACAATCGTAACTTCAACCAGTCAGCCTCGAACAATCAAGGATCGAGCAGTTATGGTGGTAAACAGCCGAGGTGCCCACGGTGCAACTATAATCATGTTGGAAGATGTGACAATTACAAGTGTCAGCGGTGTGGTAAAATGGGACACTTGGCTAAGGATTGCCGTGGTGAGTTGGTTAGGAAGCCACAGCAAACCCAGGAGACTCCAAAGGGTTGCTTTGAGTGTGGGAAACAAGGGCACTACAGGAACAACTGCCCACAGCTGAGGAAGAACGGTAATGGCACTGGCCAAAACAACAACAATCAAGGCAACAACAACAACAACAATGGTAACGGTGGTAACAATAATAGAGCCAAAGGGAGAGCCTTCGTCATTGGCTCAGGTGAGGCTTTAAATGATCCTACAACTATTACTGGTAGATTTTCTGTCAATGGATGTTTTGCTACGGTACTGTTTGATACTGGAGCCGATAGGAGTTTCATATCCTTAAAGTTCTGTAATCTTCTAAGTGATATCCCTTCTGCCTTAGAATCCAAATATACCATAGAATTGGCTGACGGTAAACAAATCCATGTAACACATTCTTAGAGATTGTAAGATAGAACTCGCTGGTCATACTTTCGCTATAGATCTTATGCCTGTTACACTAGGAAGTTTCGACGTTGTGGTAGGCATGGATTGGCTCTCTAATAAGCAAGCAGAAGTCATATGTCACGAGAAGATCATACGAATCCCTGTTGGTGACGAAATTCTTACAGTCCGAGGCGATAGGAGTGGTGCAGTAATGGGTATTATCTCTTACATGAAGGCGCAAAAGTTGTTACGAAAAGGGCGTGTGGCTATTCTTGCACTCGTCACCGACAAGCAGTCCGAGGAAAAGAAAATAGAAGACATTCCCGTGGTAAGAGATTTTCCAGAGGTGTTTCCAGAGGATCTTCCTGGACTACCACCTCATCGCCAAGTGGAATTTCAAATCAAACTGACTCCCAGTGCAGCCCCGATTGCTAGAGCACCTTATCGATTAGCACCAAACGAACTACAGGAGTTGTCATCACAACTTCAGGAGCTTTTAGATAAGGGCTTTATTCGACCTAGCTCATCACCTTGGGGAGCCCCTATTCTCTTTGTTAAGAAGAAGGACGGCACTTTCCGAATGTGCATCGATTATAGAGAATTAAACAAAGTCACAGTCAAGAACCGATATCCTCTACCTCGTATCGACGACTTGTTTGATCAGCTTCAGGGATCAAGCTATTATTCGAAGATCGACTTGAGGTCTGGTTATCATCAACTCCGAGTTCGTGAGGAGGACATCTCCAAAACCGCATTCCGTACTCGTTATGGTCATTACGAGTTCTTGGTCATGCCTTTTGGGTTGACTAATGCACCTGCGGTATTCATGGACCTCATGAATCGCGTGTGCAAACCCTATTTCGATCAGTTTGTTATTGTGTTTATCGATGACATACTGATATACTCTAAGACCAAGGAGGACCATGAAGAGCATCTACGATTGATCTTGGAATTATTGAAGAATGAGCAACTGTACGCCAAATTCTCTAAGTGTGACTTTTGGATACGTGAATTGCAATTCCTAGGTCATATTGTTAACGAGAAGGGAATACATGTTGATCCTGCCAAGATTATGGCGATAAAGAATTGGGCTACACCTAAGACACCGACTGAGATAAGGCAATTCCTGGGGTTAGCAGGATATTACCGACGATTCATAGAGGGATTCTCTAAGATTGCACAACCTCTCACCGCTTTGACCCACAAAGGAACGACATACAAATGGGGTGAAAGTCAAGAGGCGGCTTTTCAGCTATTGAAACAGAAACTCTGTAGTGCACTGATATTGGCACTACCAGAGGGGACAGATGATTTCGTGGTGTATTGTGACGCATCCATTCAAGGATTGGGTTGTGTCCTGATGCAACGCGACAAGGTGATAGCTTACGCCTCGAGACAACTGAAGGTTCACGAGAAGAACTATACCACCCATGACCTGGAATTGGGTGCAGTGGTTTTTGCCTTGAAGATTTGGAGACATTACTTGTACGGTACCAGATGCACCATTTACACCGATCACAAGAGTCTCCAGCACATCTTTGATTAGAAAGAGCTGAACATGAGACAACGTCGTTGGGTCGAGTTGTTGAACGACTACGACTGTGCGATCAAGTATCATCCTGGCAAGGCTAATGTAGTAGCAGATGCCTTGAGTCGAAAGGAGACACCTAAGCCAAGACGAGTTCGAGCATTATAACTCACCATTCGCACCGGATTACCCGATCAAATACGTAATGCTCAACTTAAGGCATTAAAAGACGAGAACTTGAAGGCTGAATCGCTACGAGGCATGGAGAAGCAACTGGAAACCAAATCTGACGGAATCCGCCACTTCATGGATCGAATATAGGTTCGTTTGTATGGAGACCTACAAGAACTAGTAATGGACGAAGCTCACAAGTCACGGTACTCCATTCATCCGGGCTCAGACAAGATGTATCACGATCTAAAAATCCTTTACTGGTGGCCGAACATGAAAGCTAACATTGCCACATACGTAAGCAGATGCTTAACCTGTTCTAAAGTTAAGGTGGAATATCAGTGACCATCTGGTTTACTCCAACAGCCAGAAATACCAGTATGGAAGTGGGAACAGATATCTATGGACTTTATCACAAAACTACCTCGAACTCCCAGCGGGTGCGATACCATTTGGGTAATTGTAGATCGTCTGACAAAATCCGCACATTTCTTACCGATTCGGGAGACTGACCGCATGGAAAAGTTGACTCGTATCTACCTAAGGGAAATAGTCTCCCGGCACGGGGTGCCAATTTCCATTATCTCTGATCGTGATGCTCGATTTACCTCACACTTCTGGCAATCTTTACAACGAGCATTGGGGACGCGGTTGGATATGAGCACCGCATATCATCCACAGACGGACGGTCAGAGTGAGCGTACCATACAGACTTTGGAGGATATGCTACGTGCTTGTGTGATTGACTTTGGGAACAGCTGGGAAGTTCACCTGCCTTTGGTGGAATTTTCCTATAATAACAGCTATCACACTAGCATACAGGCAGCACCTTTCGAGGCTTTGTATGGAAGAAAGTGTCGATCACCAGTTTGCTGGGCTGAAATTGGTGATAGTCAATTAACGGGTCCCGAACTAATACATGAAACCACTGAAAAGATCGTGTAGATACGGAATCGTATGGCAGCAGCACGAGAAAGACAGAAAAGTTATGCTGACAAGAGACGGAAACCTCTAGAGTTCCAAATTGGTGACAAAGTGTTATTAAAAGTCTCACCGTGGAAAGGCGTAGTTCGGTTTGGCAAGCGAGGAAAGCTGAATCCGAGGTATGTTGGACCATTTGAGATACTGGAAAGAATAGGTCCAGTGGCCTATCGATTAGCTTTACCTGATTCACTGAGTGGAGTCCATAATGTGTTTCACGTTTCAAACCTAAGGAAGTGTTTAGCCGATGAATCACTTGTTGTGCCTTTAAAGGAACTACAAGTAGATGAGAAACTCAGGTTTGTCGAGGAACCAATCGAAATCATGGATAGGGAAGTTAAACGACTTAAGCATAGCAAGATTCCGATTGTCAAAGTTCGGTGAAACTCCCGGCGTGGTCCTGAGTTCACTTGGGAACGAGAGGACGAAATGATGCGCAAGTATCCTAACCTGTTCAAGGATGCTGCCAGTACATCTTAATTTTCGGGACGAAAATTCCTCTAACAGGGGGATGATGTGACAACCCGAAATTTTTTTTATGATCTAATATAATATTTACGAGAATTTACAATTTATTTTTATATTTTTGTTATTATTTAATAATAATAAATAATAATAAAAATAATGATATTAATAATAACAACAATAATAATAATAAATAATAATTTATAACATTTATTAAACTTAATTTAACAAGTCCAAGGGGTAGTTTTGTAAATGTTGAAACTTGTTTTAAAAGGTTAACACATGAAATAATAAGTTTCAAAACCACTGGGACCAATTCTGTAAATTTTAAAAATCCCAAACCACCCGCCCGTCCCCTTCGATTTTCCGGCCACCGGATCTCGCCGCCGGCCGCGGCTCCGGCGAAGCCAAAAACCGGCCTTTTGGCCGCGGTTTTAACCCCATAATATATCAAAATGCTCGTGGGACAAAGTTGATCAATAATACACGCATTAATCAGGGAAAAGTTTCGATAATGGTCCACTAAACCCGACCATTTTGCTTTCGGCCAACCCACCCACGAAATCGAGCATTATAGCACTAAATTAATACAAATAATCGAGTATAAATAGTCATCGACCTGTTCCTAATCGAATACACCTCTCAATTCAATCTAAAACACACTGAAACACCCATTTCGATCAAACCATTTGGCCGCGACCTGCAACTCATTCGAAACCGTACTTAAACACCTTATATACCCAAATAACAGAGGGGTGTCTATCCTTAACACCTGTAGAAGCTGTCTGTGCAAACAATTCGATTATAATCGTCATTTGAACATCAATTCGAACCCATCTTGGTCGCGACCTGTTCATCAAGTGTTGATCATCAATTCGAACACAAAACAGGTAATTGAAACTACTATCATGCTCGGTTTAATATTGGGATTGAAAGCCCTAACCATAATTGATTGACAACAACGATTTGGGTTTCAATTTTGGACAAATCGAAACTAGGGTTCTTCATACGATTTGGGGGTAAATTGAAAACAGAGTTTATAACTAAATAGAAACCAATTTTGGACAAATCTAAGATGTGTATGGATATTAATATAGTGCTGTTTATTATGATAAAAGTCCTCACACTTTTGAATTGTTAATATTGGATAGCGGGGAAAGTTGGGTAGTACTACTGGGTGTGACGAGCCCTACTTGTGTGACTCGAGGTCAACCGGGTGCAATTTGTCCTATGAACATTTGTCACGATATGACATCGTGGCTGGAGTCAAACATAACACAGTCAGCTTCAATGTCGAAATCACTATTTAATATCATTTGTGAATGGACTAGCTAGCCATTACAATGCACATGCTTAAATATACGCTATTGTTAAACTGTGACGTTTAACTGTAAACTCTTGAACTGATCAACCGTTGGGTTGATACACGCTATTGTTAAACTGGGATGTTTAACTGCAAACTCTTGAACTTACCAACCATTAGGTTGGTATACACTTTTGTTAAACTGTTATGATTAAACGCAAACTCTTGAACTTACCAACCATTGGGTTGATATACACTTTTGTTAAACTGTTATGTTTAAACGCAAACTCTTGAACTCACCAACCGTGTGTTGACTTTTAATATGCTATTCTCAGGTCATTAAATCTGGACTGCTGTTAGGAGCACTACACGGGTCAAGCATGCATCCTAACGCTTAAACGATGATATATATATATATATGATTATCTTTATATTTTGGGTTTGTTTTATTTGTTTAAACGCTTCCGCATGAATTATAAAGTTTAAACTTTGGTGTGTTATGTTAAACGTTGCATATAGAGTCGTTCCAATTAACTATTGACTGTGATCCTGGTTTGTTCACACGCCTCGCGGTAGAATTCCGCACGTGGATTTTGAGGGTGTGACAGATTACATGTCAGCTCGGTCGCGACTTCATACACATAGTGATTGCTATGGGCTAGCTACCCATTACATGCTTTGATTACTAAATCCGGGAATTACATTACTGATACTTATTGTTTTCTGATAAACCTGTGAACTCACCAGTCTTGTACTGACTTTTGCATGTTTTCTCTCAGGACATTGATGTGGCACGTTTAGGAGCACAGCATCCACTGCATGTCATTCCGCATTCACCCCAAACTGTTTTCAAGATTTAATTTCATGTGCTTTACATAAATTGGATTGGGCGCGTGATTGCGTGTTCCAAAACCGTTGTTAAATGTTTTCCTGTTTTCGCTTCCGCAATACTTAAATACAAGTTGGTTTATTTCATTATTACTAAGCAACTTATATGATTTGTAATTGTCGAGTCGTTTGGTGTAACTGATGCTTATCTGAGATCCTGGTTACGTCACACGCCTAGCGGTAAAACCACGTTTGTGGAAATTGAGGGTGTGACAAAACGAGATAGCCACTCGTTTGACTAACGACTACTAACCGTTGTTGAATCCAAAATACACATTGGTTCATTTTGGTTAGACCCAATCTTTATAAGTATGACTGGTACAAGAAGACCCATCCCACGTTCACCACTAATAGTTATATGCCCATGTATTTTTACTTTTGCAATTTTAACTTTATGCATTAGTTAGGTGTACTCTTTGCATCTCTACTAGTACTTAGTTTTCCCATGTTTCCTAAACCTAGGATAGAGTTAGTGGTCAGTTAAAATTATATTCCTTTGTTTAATAGTTATCGAAGATGAATGAAGACAGTGAGTTTTGTTGAATGAATTAAAGTTTCTTTGGGTTAATTTCTGTCAATGGATTTTTGAGTTGGATTAATTCTTTCACGCTACTTTAAGTTTGGCAACTTGAATGATGTTCTTAGAGTCTAGATTAGAATCAAGTGGTATCTTGATTCAAATTTAGAATTACCCAACGAGTTAGTCAAGTTGTGTACACATTGTCTACTCGTTCTATTCGATTTTAGATTCTATCCATTACTCCTCCTCTGATCTCCTATCAAAACGTCATGTCAACTTTTTTTTTCTTTAAAAAATAAATTAAAAGTAAAATTTAAAGGGGTGATTTAAGATAACCGGTGGGTCATGTCTATGCGCTCTGAGTTTGTGATGATTGATTTGAGTAAATTTCATATCGAAATGTAAGGGAAATTAATAATGTTGCAACGATATGTAAAAAAATTAACAAACATTATACGCCCAAAGTTATAAAAGAAAATTAAAATTTGACCCAACTAGATTATAGGTAAATTTTATATTCAATCATAATGTAGCTAGTATACAAATAGTCCATTTGGTTTAGTAGAAATAACATGATTGAGTATTAACTTTTTAATAACACCTTTGGGCTTTTTGATTTTAATTTTATAATGAAATTTGGGTCTAAGATTAACTTTTTTAAATTAGAGTGAAATGATTAATGTAACCTTTTGTAGCTAAAAGAAACTTTCTTGCAATTAACTCTATTAGTCTAAATTTTAAATTAAAACCGAACCTCACCCTATTTCCCTTGCACAACTTCGACCACAATGGTTCTTCGACGAAGAAACGATTAAGGATACCCAGCGATGGTGGTGGGTTTGGATGTTGAAGATGGTGGTGGCAGTGAGCTCAAAAGATGAAAACAATGGTGTTGACAATGCTCTTAGGTTTGATTAGTGTTTGGGGTAAAAACCGAAATAGACCTGTGGCGACTATGATCTATGGTAACAGTGAGTTCAAAGAATAATTTTTTATTTTATAAAATTTTGTTTTTTAGAAATAATAAAAAAGATCTTTAAGAGTTAAAATACTAGTTTTAATCTAAATAAGAGTTAAATAATATTATTAGTAATTGATATAATTATTTAATAAGATTAAGAAGAACAAATGTGGTGTTGTCACGTGTTTTTGTAGTTACTATTTTATGGGAATAGGTGGATGGATATAATGTGTCAAATTAAGTATAGTAATTTTTATAAAAATAAAAGAAGTGGCAGTGTTCTTTGACGATGCGAACATTAATCACTCAATTCTTTTGTGTGCTTAATCTATATTATTAATTATTCTTACGATAAATTGTTAATATTGTTGAACATATAGAAGACAATGAAATCAAGTTTAAGAATAAAAATCCTGATTTAGCATATCACAAAGACATATGTAAAGTTCAAAGGATGCTATTTAACAAAAAGGGCAAAATTGTCACTAGAGTTGATGCAATGATCTTTCCTCACTTGTTCCCAAAGATTTGTAGGGAACTAAACAGTAAGGTATTCCTTCACCAAAGTCTTTGAAAAAAGATCCAATATGTTCCCAACTTTCTTTCATCCCATCAAGCCTTTGAAAAGGATACCATATATGCTCAATTTCAACGGTTTATAAAGGGGAAAGCTAAAGATACCTCACTTGCACATATATATTCAAGTGATGTTATGTTAGTTTGAATGGTGAAAGTAAAGGATTGATTTCTAGTTGTGGTATCTGTTCAAGTTTCTTAGAACCATTTGTGTATTTTTTGGCATGCTAACTTTAAGTATGTATAGCATTCACAACCAACAAGGGAATTACTATGGTTTGAATCATATACCTAATTTTGCTTTGGAATTCATTCCTACTTTAGTTTTGTGTTTATTATGGAATAATACTATATGGGCCATTGTTTGGTTAGCATTTTCAAGGGTTGCTGAAAGTTCATGTTTTCTAAAATTTATTCACATAAAAGGTATGTGATGTTTCATGAAATGGGATTCTAGGTTTATGTACTATCATGAACTTAATAAGAGTTTACCTGATGAAATCGTCTTGGAGTCACAAAAAGTCGACTTAAGTGACGCCTTAATTAAAGTGATAGAGGTAGTAATTAGGTAAACCACCTAGCATCCATTTGGCCTAAGAGAACCAACCTATCTTTTGTTTATACAATAATTTTTACAACTATAATTCTTTAACATGTTTGTTGCATAGAGTAACCCCATACTTTTATTATCTTATTATACTATGAAAATAGCTTAAAACCACGATGTAATAATTCTCAATACCTAAACTCTTGAACTCAATTAGTTTGATATTTATAAGGGAACCAATCTCGGTAAACAGTAACCTAATACAATTCGATATAACTAATAACATGACAAGCTTATTTAGTGGTCAAGAAATAAACTCTAATGCCACTTTGGATCGTCACCCACCTAGGCATTTGGGTCGGGCCACTGATTTGGTCCACCATAAGGAATTAACCAACGATCACCTTAGAGGGAGGTCTTCGACCCTAATGAAAGACCTCATCTCACAATGTGAATGTTCAATTCTTCATTTAACCTGATTGATCAAACCTTATTATGGACCAGTAACCGTCATGTATACTTTATAAACTACTGTATGTCGAGACACACGTATCATGAATAATAAGAATTTTTAATTATATCTATATAAATTATAAACATTGATGAATAGATCACGTTTTGTGTTAAGAATTTGGGCCACCAACCTATTTGGTGTTTGGCTCTGCCACTTAGGACGTGAACCTTGATTGCCCACACGCTCACTGCTTTGCCACTACAAGAAAGGAGGCTTTTGACGACGATATTTGTCGTCGCTAAAAGCCCTAAAAGTCGTCGCCATAACCCCTAAAAGTCGTCGCCATAACCTTTGGCGACTAATTTGGTGACGACATTATTCCGTCCCCTAAACTTGGTATCCTAAACATTTTGACGATGACATTTAGTGACGACACATGTAGGCCCATCTTAAAAAGAAAAGAGAAAAAAAATAAAAAAACTAATATGGGCAACATTTAGCGACGACATGTCATCGTCAAAAAGACACAATTGCAAGTCAAAGTTGCTGGTCAACTGCAAGTCAAAATTGCTGGTCTACTGCAGGTAAAAATTGCTGGTCAACTGCAGGTCAAAATTGCAGGTTAACACCTTTGGCGACGACATGTTGTCACCAATGTCGTCCCTAAAAGGTTCTGTTGCATCATTTTGCTGCTGTTTTTTCCTGCTTCCACCCGGTTTTTTCTGGGTAATTTCCTAGTAATAGAACCTGTTTTAAACCCTGTTTCTGTAACCCAATTAACATCAACAACAACAACAACAAACATCATCCAAAGAACAATAAACACATTAACAATACGAAAACCTAAGAATTTGATATCAAATGTACCACACCCATAAGTTTGATAAAAGTTTACATCTAGACTACCAAATATACCATAAGTTAGCATACCAAATCTAATAAAGTATCCACAATCTACCAAAGTTTACACATACTATTAGTCACTCATCATCATCCCCGTCATCATCATCATCATCCTCGTCATCATCATCCCCGTCATCTTCTTCTTCCTGGTGGTCTACATGAAAGGGAGGGGGGGTCAACCCGAGCTTGTTCCAAAGCGGGGCTGTATATTGCGCCACCATTCGCTGCACATCCTCTTTCGTATACTTTTTGCTACTTGAGGATGATGAAACCTCGTAAAGGCTGATTGACATAGTTTCTGCCCTATTCCCCTAGTCTAACCACGGTGTTCCCCTAGCACCTCCTCCATTATTTGTTCCTCGCTCAATGTGTTGTTGGGTCATCCCTCATCTGGATCATATTGGCCTGCATGGTTACAACACAAATAATATAAGATTAAGTAAAACAAATTACTTTACATAGTAAAAACAATTACTTACATGGTTTGTTGCAGCCTGAACCTCTGTAAACACACCATTCTTGGTTCTCATTCGCCTGTACAGGTCAATGGGGCTGACACCACGCTATAAACACATGCAATATACATAGGTTTAGTGTAATTTATAATGTCACAACTATACATTAAATATAAAACAACTTACATTGACATAGCGAATCTGGGCCAGATTTTTTCGACCATGGCGAACCACAATCTCTAGCTTTGCTCTGCAACTCTTGTTCGCCTCGGAACGTTTCTGGAATTTCTCCCCGGACCTATAATAAACAAACTGGCACCATAGGTCAGCTGGATAATCTTTGGGAGGTGCCTCCCTAAGCACGGGTGCCATTTCAACCCCTCCTCTAGAATCAAAGTATTTTTTGCCGAACTTGTACTTTTTATTTTTATATATTTTTAATGTATGTTTCAAGTCCGCGCCTTATAATATCACCCCTGGTTGTTCAAAATGACTATTGATATTATAGTAGTCCTGCAAAATATAAGTATAAGTTAGAGGCTACAGTATAATTTCACAAATACAAGATTGAACTAAAAGGGCGTACCTGGTGCTGTAAAGAGCTCCCGTGTTTTCGCAGGGTCCAGGGAGGGTCCGTCCCATTTAAGGAAGATGTACGCGGTCTTTCCCCCACATTTTGTGAGGAGGCCGTTTCCACGGATCGAACCTGAGACCTAAAAACACTTAACCTGTATCTTATCAAAAATAATGCATGTGTCCTTGGGGGGGGGGGACTTGTTTCCAGGATTCGTAGTGATAAGGGATCTTTGAAACAAGAGTCCCAACCAAAGAATTGAAATTATTGCTGTTCGGACCAACAGCGATGTAAGTCCCCTTTTCTCCTTTCTCAAAATCAATCTCGAGGGTTTTTTACCATTCTTATTATAAACCGCCTTTATACTTATATTTTTGTTTTTGGCTCTTCTTCCTTTACTCCCCCCTACAAATTCAAGTAAACAAATAAAAAATACAAGTAATTAAATCCAATGAATTATATCAAAAAATACAAATAATTAAATCAAAAGTTTGTCATATCGTTCGCCTGGCACCCAGATGATGCCTACCAATCTCCCTCGGGGGATCATCTCCACAATCTCCACCATGATAGCCTGGTAACACTGCCCCTGACATTTGTAAGAAAAGAATACAAGTATACAAGAAAAAGTTAGCATATATATATGAATTAAAATAAAGTGTTTCTACAAATTACAATTTATGATCAATCAGATTCATCACCAGTATCAACTTGTGATTCACGTTCATTGTCTGTGTCGTCATCCATGTCATCATCTGTGTTGTCGTCCATGTCGTCGTGGTCCAGGGCAAGATTATGTTCAAGTTCCATAGCTTCGCCTCTACTCAACCCCGTAGGTGTGAAATCTTCCAGTTAGAAGACAACAAAATATCAGATGAATTGCTGCCATGCAAAAGATCCACTTCAATATCTCCCGCATTGATATCTCGATCCCAGATCTTCTGACGATGAACTTCTTGTACGACTTTTCAGTATTTCCCTGATTTGTCTATTCTTTTAACAGGGTCACGGAGGTAAAATACTTGATTTGTGTCACACTCCCGCTGATAGCGGAAACACGGGGAATGTGAGCTAGACGGGATCGTCATGACACATGGTATGTGATAGAGTAGCAATAAAATATGATGACGAGCGTGTCATGACGACACCCGTACACAAATGGAGACTTGTGTCGTGTGTAATCAATGTTCACGACAGCATAGTCATAAGCATAAACATAAGAAGATCACATAAACATTGACAATAGCTTGTAATGTAATGTTCCCACAACTCGGGAACAAGTATACAAAAGGCCATGTTCAAGCTTTACAAAAGTAATAGGCATAAAATGCATCCTAGGGTCTCCTCTAAAAGGTAGCACTCCTAGATCTTCAATTACCCTGATCACCTGAAAAGAAATGCTCAAAAAGGTCAACATAATTGTTGGTGAGCTTCGCAAGTTTTAAGTAATAGAAGATGTTAAGATGAAAACAGTAAGTAAGTTTAATAAAAGTTACAGCGACTACACTTATGTATAGGCGGTTTTACTGGTTGTAAATAGCCACAGCCAAACCTAATGTTCGGTTCCTCACGGGAATTGATGGCTGTAAAGAAAGGTTTTCTCGAAAAAGAATATAGTTTATAAAGACGTAGCAAGATCCACACAGCGCATACGTTTAGTTTATAACCAAACCAATCCTTAGGTCCCATTACCGGGATTAATGGTTATATAGAAAAAGGTTT
Organism: Flaveria linearis; assembly: GCA_024085815.1. Taxonomy (NCBI): domain Eukaryota; kingdom Viridiplantae; phylum Streptophyta; class Magnoliopsida; order Asterales; family Asteraceae; genus Flaveria; species Flaveria linearis. The sequence continues at coordinate 14,977,572 of CM044011.1, forward strand.
TCCATAGCACAGTAAGTTTAACTTGACGTAGCAAGATCCACACAGCGCATACGTGTCAAGTTAAACATGACGTAGCAAGATCCACACAGCGCATACGTATAGGTTACAACCAAACTAATCTTTAGGTCCCAATTACCGGGATTAATGGTAGTAATGGATGATCGGCTTAGAAGAACCACACAGAAGAACCACACAGAAGAACCACACAGCCGAGAGCATCCAAGGTCAATGGCATCCACAAGTAGCATAAATCAACACGTAACATCAAATAGTAGTGCATGGTAATGTAAAACCCCTAAGTAACATACATAGGGTAACATAGCACATAATTCAAATTCATATAGCAGCAAACAGTCAGAATCATCATGTAACCCGGTTTGAGCACATTCTTAGTATACCGGGGATGCTTATGTATAATGTCCTCCGCAGCGTTCCCACCACATCCACGATATACATAGAATGATACCTAAACCAGTTACATGACATCCATTTATCCTTAGTACCAATCAACAAGTTTAGCAAGGTAAGTTACTCATATAAGTAGCAGCCAACTCCCACTAAGGGAGGTGCCTGGAATTAAATAAATAAGTGAGCATTCTTTTCCCCCAAGTAGAAAATGTTTAAAAAGGTTTGGTAAGAGTAAAAAGGGGCCACGAAACTCACTGAACAGATGATAGGCACGTGTGATGAATATTCCCAACGGTAGGATGCTATGAACAGTCAAACACCTATTGACAGTTACTGACAAGCATTAATAACGAGCACAAAATAATGTCAATAGATTCGGGCAGTTTGGTTCGGTCGTGGGTAATACACACACAAGCAGTCACACACATCTTAGACTAGATTATTTTAAATAGTATGTGCCTGTTAATAGCGTTGACTTAATCTTTGTGGTCAAGCTATGACACTTTATTAATATTACGTTATTGTCGTGAGATCTCCGAAGAGAAGATCCATACACACACACACATCATTAGTCATATGGTAGGACCGAACGCTCGACCGGCACTCCATTCGCACGAGTGGACTTTCAGTCGTACGAATTAGCTACTTTCGTACGGCTGAACCTTCATTCATGCGACTAAGCATTCAGTCGTACCATGCAAGACTTAGTCATACGACTCAACCTCCATACACATGATTGGACCTTCAATGCACGAATCAGCTTCATTCGTGCGATTGAACATTCATTCGTACGATTGGCCTTTCAGTCGTACGACTCACACACAATCGCACACATTCTCATTCGCACTGACTCAATCGCATGCACACTCACTCGCATGGACTCATTCGCACACACATTCATTCGCACAGACCCATACGCATGACCTAGTCGTACGATTTGCCCAATCGCACGGCTCAGTCGCGTGACACACTTATACGCCTAACCCAGTTGCATGACCTAGTCGCACGATTTGCCTAATCGCACGGCTCAGTCGCGTGACACACTCATACGCCTAACCCAGTCGCACGACTAATTCCAGTCGCACGGCTCCGTCGGCCGAATGGCCCAGTCGCCCTGCACAGCAGGTCGTGACTGCACAGACCATCGAGCAGCGTCCAGCTGCTCCGAGCATGGGTTTCACGCACCGAGAACCTCCAGAACACTAATCCTCACATGTCTAGACAAGAAGCACACTCAAGAACACAACATGCAAGCCCACACGACCTCTTGTGCTCGGATGAACCCGAGCACCCGAAACCCAGAAAACACAGCAGCTAAATCGAGCAATAAACGGGTCAAACGAGGTTATCTACCTGCTAGGAGTGAGTATTCACGATGATAACCAAGATTTGACGACGAAAACGCAACAAACGTGATGAATTTTGGTGCTAGATTGGTGTAGAAATGGAGAAGAAGCAGAAGGTCGAAGAAGATGAAGATGATGTGAAGAAAATGGCTGGGAAATGGGTATTTATACCCAGCCTAGTTTCTCAAAATGTCAAGTTTAGTCCCCGCACTTTGTCCCCGGGTTCCCAAATTTTGTTTCAGTTGATAACGTTATAATTTAGTCTTGTTTTATTGATGATGAAATGTTATTAATGTTATTTATAAGTTAAAAATGATTTTGTTCGTGATAATTATTTTAATATAAAGTGACGCGTTTTGTGTTAACGGGGCAAATCTCAGAAAAACGTCTTAAGGTAACGACAAGGCAAACGACGATAACACGCATAGAAGGATGACTAAGCAAAGCAAATATGGTGTCCACGTAGTTGGTTTATCAAAATGAGGAATGACTGATAACAAAGGTTAAATCAAACACGCTAAATGACGGACCTTCGGTGACGGATGTCACAGTATCCCCCAGTTGAGGGAATTTCGTCCCGAAATTCAACTGGTGCTAGGTCTAAGGGCGTCATCCTCGAATAGTTGTGGATGTTTAAGTCTCATCTGATCTTCATGTTCCCATGTAAACTCTGGCCCTTGTTTGGAATTCCATCTTATACATACGATAGGTATCTTGCTGCGCCTCAACTTTTTGACCTTTCGGTCCATGACCTCAATAGGTTCCTCCACAAAATGGAGGCTTTCATCAATCTTGATGTCCTCAATAGGTACGTGAAGTGATTTGTCAGCTAAACACTTCTTGAGGTTCGATACATGGAAAGTATCATGTACACTGTTAAGCTCTTGTGGCAACCGTAATCGGTACACCACCGGACCGATTCTTTCTGTAATCTCGAATGGTCCTACGTATCGAGGAGCTAACTTTCCTTTCTTTCCAAATCGTACGATCCCTTTCCAGGGAGAGACTTTGAGTAAGACATGATCCCCAACATTGAATTCTAGAGGCTTCCGACGGTTGTCGGCATAGCTCTTTTGGCGGTCTCTAGCAGCTTTGAGTCTGTCTTTGATTTGGAAGATCTTATCGGTGGTTTCTTGAATGATTTCGGGACCTGTTAGCTGGCTTTCACCAACCTCGGCCCAACATACAGGCGATCTACATTTCCGCCCATACAATGCTTCGAACGGTGCACAACCAATACTAGTATGGTAGCTGTTGTTGTAAGAGAACTCAATCAAGGTAAATGAGTGTCCCAGCTACCGCCAAAATCGATCACACAAGCTCTAAGCATGTCTTCCAATGTTTGTATAGTTCGTTCACTTTGGCCGTCTGTCTGGGGGTGATAGGCTGTACTCATGTCTAATCGAGTGCCCATCGCTTTTTGTAACGTCTGCCAAAATCGTGAAGTGAATCGACTGTCTCGGTCGGATATGATCGACACCGGCACCCCGTGCCGTGTCACGACCTCTTTGATGTACAACCTTGCCAGCTTATCCATTTTATAGTCTTCTCGGATAGGCAAGAAGTGAGCAGATTTTGTCATTCGATCCACCACGACCCATATCGTGTCGTGTCCGCTTGGCGTTCTCGGGAGTTTGGTAATGAAATCCATAGTGATGTTCTCCCATTTCCACTCGGGAATTTCAAGTTGTTGCAATAATCCCGATGGTTTCTGGTGTTCAGCCTTGACCTTTGAACAAGTCAAGCATTTGCTCACATATATAGCAATATCTTTCTTCATACCTGGCCACCAGTACAACTCCTTCAGATCGTGGTACATCTTGTCTGCACTAGGATGAACAGAGTATCGAGCCTTGTGTGCTTCATCCAAGACTAGTGTACGTACACCCCCCACCTGGGGACCCATATACGATCCACGAAGTAATGCACGCCATCATCCTTGCGAGTCATTTGCTTATCCAACCCTCGGAATTCTTCTTCCGCAAGGTTCTCTTCTTTCAATGCCTCGTTTTGTGCAATTTGAATCTGAGCCTTTAAATTGGTTTGAATAGTCAAACCTAGCGCTCGAGCACGTAATGGTTTCACGCGTTCTTTGCGGCTTAAAGCATCAGCCACCACGTTAGCTTTCCCCGGATGATACCGTATTTCACAATCGTAGTCGCTAAGTAGCTCTACCCAGCGTCGCTGTCGCATGTTAAGCTCTTTTTGATTCATGATGTGTTGAAGGCTCTTATGATCCGTGTAAATGGTGCATTTGGTTCCATAGAGATAATGCCTCCATATCTTGAGTGCAAATACTACAGCGCCCAACTCCAAGTCATGAGTTATGTAGTTCTTTTCATGCACCTTGAGTTGTCGCGAAGCGTAAGCAATTACCTTATCTTTCTGCATTAGTACACAGCCCAAACCCTGATGTGAAGCATCGCAGTATACCACGAAATCATCAGTTCCGTCCGGGAGGGACAGGATCGGTGCGTTGCACAACTTCTCCTTCAATGTTTGGAACGCCTGTTCTTGTGCTTTCCCCCAATCGAACTTCTTGTCTTTCCGAGTCAACAAAGTTAACGGTTGGGCAATCTTTGAGAAATTCGCAATGAAGCGACGATAGTACCCGGCCAATCCTAAGAATTGTCGTATCTTAGAAGGTGTTTGGGGAGTATCCCATTTCTTCACAGCTTCAATCTTGCCGGGATCCACATGAATTCCATTTTCATTAACTACATGACCCAAGAACCTCACTTCTCGAAGCCAGAATTCACACTTCGAGAACTTGACGAAAAGTTTCTCTTCCTTCAACAGTTCTAGAATTGCTCGAAGGTGTTCTTCGTGGTCCTCTTTAGAACGGGAGTAGATGAGTATGTCGTCTATGAACACGATCACGAACTTATCAAGATAAGGCTTACACACCCGATTCATCAGGTCCATAAAGACAGCTGGTGCGTTGGTCAATCCGAATGGCATGACCAAGAACTCATAGTGCCCGTAACGAGTTCTGAATGCTGTTTTTGGAATATCGTCCTCGAACACCCTTAGCTGATGATACCCAGATTGAAGGTCGATCTTAGAGAAATACGAGGCTCCTTGCAACTGATCAAATAGGTCGTCGATTCTAGGAAGAGGATACCGATTCTTCACGGTCAATTTGTTTAATTCCCTGTAGTCGATACACATACGGAACGACCCGTCCTTCTTCTTGACAAATAATACCGGTGCTCCCCACGGTGAATGACTCGGTCGAATGAAACCCTTCTCCAGTAGTTCCTGTAGTTGGCTGGACAACTCTTGCATCTCGGAGGGTGCTAACCAGTAAGGTGTCTTTGCTACCGGTGTAGCTCCAGGAATCAGTTCTATATGGAATTCCACCTGTCGTGGAGGAGGCAATCCAGACAAATCATCAGGGAACACTTCCGGGTAATCTCGTACAATCGGAATGTCTGCCAATTTTGTCTCTTCTTCCTTCTTTTCTACCACGTGAGCCAGAAAAGTGTAACACTGCTTTCGTAGACTTTGGCGTGCTTTCATGCAGGAGATAAGCTTCAAGTTCTTTCCCGGTCGCTCCCCTTGTATTCTGAGTACTTTCCCGTCTGACATGGGAATTCGCACTACTTTATCTCGGCAAACAATCTCGGCTCCCTGCTTCGACAACCAATCCATCCCCACTATTACGTCAAAGCTCCCCAACTCAAAAGGTATCAAATCTATGCTGAAGACCTGGCCTTCCAATATTAGGGTGCAGTTCTTAATAATTTCCTCTGCCTGTTCAACCCTACCATTTGCCATTTCTACGGAGTAACTAGTTTCTAGCCTACTGGCACTCAAATCAAGCATTTGCACAAACTCAGATGATATAAAACTATTATCTGCCCCAGTATCAAACAGTACAGATGCGAAGTGGTTATTGAGTAAGTGCGTACCCGTGACAACGTTCGGATCCTGACGGGCATCATTAGCTCCAATGACGAAGGCACGTCCCCGTGCAGCATTAACTTGGTTTCCTTGGCCTTGAGCACCCGCTATGGCCAGTATCTGTTGCTGGTTGTTTCCCTGCTGACCCGGTGCCCTGTTCAGTCGGGGGCACATATTCCTGAAGTGATCGAGGGCTCCACACTCGTAGCAAGCCCTGGCATTCCCAGCGGGGTTAACCGCGTTGATGGGTGCCACCAGGTTTGGCACTACTCTGCAGTCTCTTGCTTGATGCCCCGGGCGTCTGCAGTTCAAACACACCCGGCACGACGTTGCAGGAGGATGATGAAGAGTGCACCTGTCACATTTCGGGTGCGGACCAGCATATTCCCTCTTCCCTTGAGTCACGACCACAAAGTTTCTGGTCGTCTTGGTCCTCTTATCAGACTTTCCAGTACCAGACCGACTTGTTTCCCCAGTCTCTTTCCTTTTCTCAGCTCCCCTACCCAATACTCCTATTCTTATCATCTCGTCAGTGAGAGCGCCCGCTTTCAGAATAGCGCTCTGGATTGTTGGAGGAGCAGCTGCAGTTACCATTGCCTGAATTTGAGGCGCGAGTCCCCAAATGTATCTTTCTATCCTATTAGATTCCGGAGTGACTAAGTGTGGAACTAGCCTAGCCAGCTCGTGGAATCGGTCAGTATAAGCTGCGTGCCCTGCCCCCACCATAGCATGATTCCAGAACTCATGCTCAAGCTTCTGCATCTCGTTGAGAGGGCAGTATTCCTCGGTAATCAAAGCCTTGAATTCATCCCAGGTCATCTGCATCGCAGATTCCCTTCCCCTAGCTTGAACCTGGGTGTTCCACCAGGTTAGTGCTCGGCCCTGCAGTGAGCATGTAACATACTTGATGCGCTGGCTATCGAGGCATTCGCTGATGTCGATCACAGCCTCCATTTTCTCGAGCCATCTGATCAGGGCTATCGCCCTGCCTTTACCATCGAAATCCCGGGCCTTACAGGCCACAAACTCCTTGTAAGAACAGCCCCGTTTGGCATTAGCAGCCCCAGTTTTGTTACCGGCTGTACCACCATTTCCGGTCTCTTGATTGATTTCATTCCCAGTAGGGTTCCCATTATCCTCGTTCTCATTACCACCGTCCCCGTGGGGGTGGTTTTGCTGTTGCAATGCGTCGCTCACCTGAGCTACAATAGTTGGAATCAGGGCAGTCAATTGTTGAGCAATTAAGGCTGCCATTTCAGCATTTCCAGTCCCTTGGTTATTGCCAGAAGGGCCTTCATTTGCTATTGGAGGTCTACCCCTGCCTCTGCCTCTGCCCCTTGGGGCTTCACTTCCGCTACAATTGTTGCGGGTAGATCTTCGAGGCGGCATGTTCTATTTATACAAGAGGCAATATATAAGCTTTAGTCACCTTAAGATACACAAGTATTTTACTTATCAAACTCCAATGTTTCGTGTTCCAGTCGGTCAAGATCACCATGCAGCCCATTTTAAGCATATTGTCGGTATACCGGTGGTGTTTATATATAGGGTTCCCCGCAGCGTTCCCACCACACCCACGATGTACCGAGAATGATGCCTAATCCGGTTGCATGACATCCGACCTTCCTTCACATTATATCCATAATAATCCATCAAGTCAACTGAGAGCCAAACATGTAATCACGTATAGTCTAGCGGAGGTTGTCTATCTCGCGTCCTCGAAAGGACTCAGACATGGCCTCCTCGGGTCGGTCTCAGTATCTAAGGTCAAGCGCAATGTATGATCTGTGACGATCTTTTCGGGTCTCAATAACCGACTTTGGTTATGGTAACTTGGCGCACAGAGGGAGCAGAAAATCCAATAGGAAGCATCTCATAGAGGTCGAGCACAAGGGCTCAAGAACAAAGTAAAAGGTCACATAACGGAAGGATAATCAAACACGAAGGAGGAACACATACACGAGATATATAAATGCACACAAGTTTAAGCATGCAAATCTACATGAAGGTTCCTAGGTTATAGTCTAGGTCAAGTGTAATTGCCTAATTCTCTATAACCAATGGCTCTGATACCAGTCTATCACACCCCCGCTGATAGCGGAAACACGGGGAATGTGAGCTAGACGGGATCGTCATAACACATGGTATGTGATAGAGTAGCAATAAAAATATGATGACGAGCGTGTCATGACGACACCCGTACACAAATGGAGACTTGTGTCGTGTGTAATCAATGTTCACGACAGCATAGTCATAAGCATAAACATAAGAAGATCACATAAACATTGACAATAGCTTGTAATGTAATGTTCCCACAACTCGGGAACAAGTATACAAAAGGCCATGTTCAAGCTTTACAAAAGTAATAGGCATAAAATGCATCCTAGGGTCTCCTCTAAAAGGTAGCACTCCTAGATCTTCAATTACCCTGATCACCTGAAAAGAAATGCTCAAAAAGGTCAACATAATTGTTGGTGAGCTTCGCAGGTTTTAAGTAATAGAAGATGTTAAGATGAAAACAGTAAGTAAGTTTAATAAAAGTTACCGCGACTACACTTATGTATAGGCGGTTTTACTGGTTGTAAATAGCCACAGCCAAACCTAATGTTCGGTTCCTCACGGGAATTGATGGCTGTAAAGAAAGGTTTTCTCGAAAAAGAATATAGTTTATAAAGACGTAGCAAGATCCACACAGCGCATACGTTTAGTTTATAACCAAACCAATCCTTAGGTCCCATTACCGGGATTAATGGTATATAGAAAAAGGTTTTCCATAGCACAGTAAGTTTAACTTGACGTAGCAAGATCCACACAGCGCATACGTGTCAAGTTAAACATGACGCAGCAAGATCCACACAGTGCATACGTATAGGTTACAAC
>CM044011.1:14986211-14996211 GCA_024085815.1 Flaveria linearis
TATATGCATACACACACACATATATATACATATATATATATACATATATACATATATATATATATATATATATATATATATATGGGGAAGAGATCAAATTGAAACCACCTTTATAATTAAAAACTAAGAAAACTACATTCAACCAATCAAATAATTTTTTTTTTTTTTTATTTTAATTAAAGGGCTTTTTAGTAATTGATTGCATCATTATTTATGGAACCTTTTTAAATGAATCTATATGATTTATTTTCTCTCTATTGTTTGAAATAAGATTTTAAGCTTTCTTTTTTACACACATAAGTGTATGTATTCACCGTAACAAAAATGGCGTTTAAAAATTTGTTTGACAATATCTTTTGGTTTGGAAATATCTTTTTTGTTTGACATATACGTAACATATAGCTGAACAGGAATAGTACGCAGACGTAATGTCACACCCAACCGACGGCGGAATCATCGGGACGGACGAATGGAAATCGATTGTTCATAGCACATGGAACTAAATAAACCGAAATAATATTAAACGTCACTTTCATTAAAGAACACCAATACAATTAAACAATAATCCAAATAACATAATAATAATTTCTTTTGTTTGACTAGGTCCTGGTCCTTGATGAGCATGTGGAAATCCACTAACTTGCTTAACCTAATGTCACACCCCAACCGACGGCGGAATCATCGGGACGGACGAATGGAAATCGATTGTTCATAGCACATGGAACTAAATAAACCGAAATAATATTAAACGTCACTTTCATTAAAGAACACCAATACAATTAAACAATAATCCAAATAACATAATAATAATTTTCTTTTGTTTTGACTAGGTCCTGGTCCTTGATGAGCATGTGGAAATCCACTAACTTGCTTAACCTGAAATCTTGTGAAAAAGTAACGAGTCAGCTAAAATTAGCCGGTGAGTAAACACAGTTTTTAATATACGTTATATAGGTTTATTAAATGATTGAATAATTCAATTCACATGGTAATGTCGAGACTTATAGTGCAATAGTGTACCATAAAAGACAATCAACACAATCAATCCAAATGACTAAATTGACTCGATCCGCAGACGAAGTCGTGATAGAATATGTGAATCCAGTTTCAATCACCACTCGAATATTCATATGGGGTGGGTTTGTCAAACCAATAGATCTATCATTGTTACCGTGGTTGCATGAATTAATGATTGTGTTATCATCTAATTTATCTAACTATGAACATATTATTACAAGTAAAGACATAACATATAATAAATTGAATGTATAAATGAAATAAAGATGAAATAGCAATGGTTGAGTATAGAATCACATGATTTTCCTAAAATATAAACACATAAAAATAGACTATAAATACTCACTTGATTGACGAGATTTGAATGTGAACATGATGGATTAGGCACCAACAATTTTCTTACGAGTAACCTACGGAGCGATGTCTCGAATTAGAATAATAGTGATATGAGAATTTGGGAATGGATTAGGGTTCCCATTGGGATTGGGTATTGAATGAAATAATTTATTTAGTTTGAATGTTTTGAGATAAATAAAACGAATTTATTGTGTAAGGCCCGATCCCGGGCACCTCACAGTTGGTCATTCACAGCATAAAACATACATGTTATTAAATTGAGCAGCGGAATTAAGTTGGCAAAAACCCTTTATTCATTAAAAACACTGTTGTTAAGCAATACATTCTAGTTCGTAAGTCACAAAATAATTAGTCGAATGAATTACAAACAACAGTATCGTCAAAACATAAATGGATGTCAGTCTTGCCCGCCGTGTAGCCATCCCCGTGTGCCATCCTCAGCAACCTGTTACCTGCCAACTGGAAAATACATAAAGTCAGCGTTGCTGAGTGAGTTCTAGTTTTATAATTAAAATACTTTGCTTTTCATCTCAAGGAAAACCTTCTTTACTTATATGCGGTCACATAAGTACGTACACAGATAATATTATTATTATCTTCGTCGTCCATTCATTAACTTTCGTTGTGTGTCGTTCACCATTAACATTCATATTCTTTCATATTCTTTCTTTCATTCGTACGTATCTTACTTTCATTCATTCATTCATTACATACGTTCATACGTTCATTTCATTCATACATTCATTACAGACGTACGACCACTTCTTTCATTTGTACGTTCATTTCATTCATACATTCATTACATACGTACTTTCGATGACATGTACAATACCCCGAACGTTGTGCACTAATGCTGGTGCTGGACCTGTGGTAATTACTCACGATCATTGTGCACGTATGCTGATCCAGTCACCTAGGGTAGGTACATGCACCACTTATCTTTCTTCGTTCGTTTGGATCAATGCCATGTGCTATACCCCGAACGTTGTGCACTAATGCTGGTGCTGGACCTGTGGTAATTAATCACGATCATTGTGCACGTATGTTGATCCAGTCACCTGGGGTATGCAGCAAGGATCCCATACATATGGTCAGTCACAAAGACTGGACCCCGAGTGTGCATACTTCGGGGTAGCTAACCCGCACACCGTTGAGCTAACACCTGCCAGGGGTGTGCACCTCCATTTATTTGCTTACAAGCCTTTCTTACGTTCATTTACATTCCCTTCTTCTTTACCATTATCTTTTACTTTATTAATGATAATACTTCTTCGTTAATTCTTAAACATTCTTTGTCATTTCATACCATACTTATCAATATTTAAATATTAATATTGTTAACAATAATAATATACTGATAATAATATCAGTAATAATAAGGGTTAGTCATTCATCATCATTACATGCATAAAATCATCATTAATTAACCTTAGTCTTTAATCATGCGAAACCCTACTGCACAAACTCCCAGAAAATTCTGTTAAAAATTCTAAGTGTTTGGGCGTATGAGCCCTGTTCAGTCGTATGAGCCCTGCTCAGTCGTTTCACCTTAAACTTAGAAAATTTTCCTAGTCATACGACCACTGTTCGGTCGTATCATCCCCTATACTTAGGAAATTTCTACTGGTCATACGACCACTGTTCGGTCGTATCATCCCCCATACTTAGGAAATTTCTACTGGTCATACGACCACTGTTCGGTCGTATCATCCCCATACTTAGGAAATTTCTACTGGTCATACGACCACTGTTCGGTCGTATCATCCCCCATACTTAGGAAATTTCTATTGGTCATACGACCACTGTTGGGACATATAACCCCTAAAATATTTCTAAGGCAAATTTTATGGCGTATAAGCACTATTTGGACATATTACCTTGTACTGGGTTTTTCTAAGTCAAAATTTCATACATATGACCACTATTTAGTCTTATTAGTCGTATTAGCAGCCTAATCATGTGTCTAATTCATATCCCAATCCCCAAACATCACAATACTTAGTTCTAAACATGTACATACTATACTAATGAATCATAACATAAATCACTAACATACATAAGCATGCACATACGGGCAACATTCATAATAAGTGTAAAACATTTTTACATGTATTTCCAGCCCCAAAAGTTTGTAAAACATGTGAAATACGGGGTCTAGAACTCACCTTTGTGGTTCTCCCAGTTTACACTCCTCACCCGAGCTTCTTCAAACGGTTCTAACACCCAGAAATTTTCTAAACACATTCGAACATATACAAACACATGTAAGCATATAACCGAGGCTAAGGTTAGCCAAGAACAACTAAATTTCACGAATTCTTACCTTGAATTCGAATTTTGCTTGAATTTCCTTCTCAAACCCAAAGCTTCTGTCTTCTTTCTCTCTCTAAAAATCGAACGAAGATATTGTGCAGGGTGAAATGGGCGGCCATGCCACCTTTTCACCAACTTTCCACCAACTTAACCCCTTTTACACCGTTGACCCCTAAACTTTGGGTTGACCTCCATTTCCCCCTTTTTCATTTTCTTTTATTCCTTTTATTCATTTTTAATAAAAATTACGGGTGTTACAAGTCCACCTCCCTTATATAGGTTTCGTCCCTGAAACCTGTTATTCCTCAAACAGATATGGGTAATGTTGTCTCATCTCCTCCTCAGTCTCCCATGTAGACTCGGATCCCTTCCTGTGCTTCCACTGTACACTCGGGTATATCCAACGCTGGATCTTCCCGTACGGTTTCTGGTGTTCTGCCTTTACTTGTAAGCAAGTCAGGCATTACTCACATACTCCACTACGTCACGTTTCATACCCAGCCACCAGTAATCCTTCTTCATATCGTGGTACATTTTGGTAGCACCGGGTGAATGGAGTATCGAGTCTTATGGGCCTCATTCATGATCTTTTCACGTAGATCCCCGTATCGAGGAATCCACATTCGCCCAAATCGGGTCTTAACACCAAGAGTGTTCTCACCCAATTCCGTAACTAGACCTCTCATCCTTTCGGAGTTAAGACGATCTTCTTTCAAAGCCTCGTCTTGGAACTCCTTAACCTGTGTCATCACGTCCGAGGTCATAATCAGCTGATAAGCCTTCACCCGAATCGGCTCGGGCCTTTCCTTCCGGCTAAGGGCATCAGCCACCACATTGGCTTTGCCCGGGTGGTAATGGATCTCACAATCATAATCTTTTATTAGTTCCAACCATCGCCTCTGCCTCATGTTCAGATCTTTCTGCTCGAAGAAGTACTTCAAGCTTTTGTGGTCGGTGAAGATTGTGCATTTCGTCCCGTATAGATAGTGCCGCCAAATCTTCAACGCAAAAACCACCGCGGCTAATTCTAGATCGTGTGTGGGATAGTTGACTTCGTGGGTCTTCAGTTATCGAGATGCATAGGCTATTACCCTTCCACATTGCATCAACACGCAACCTAGCCCAGAATAGGATGCATCTGAATAGACCACTAAGTCTTCATTCCCCTCGAGCAATGTCAAAACAGGAGCTTGTGTTAGTCTTGTCTTCAACTCCTCAAAGGCAGTCTCCTGCTCTCGACCCCACACGAATTTCACATCCTTACGGGTCAATTTTGTCAAAGGTGAGGCTATCTTGGAGAAGTCCTGAATAAATCTCCAGTAATAGCCCGTCAATCCCAAGAAGCTACGAATCTCGGATGGCGTCTTTGGTGATTTCCATTGCATCACAGCCTCAACCTTTGCTGGGTCCACCATGATTCCCTCTGCATTTACCACATGACCCAGAAATTGCACCTCGCGTAACCAGAAAGCACATTTGGAGAACTTAGCATACAGTTTCTCCTTTCTCAAAGTCTCCAATACTTCCCGAATGTGACCGGCATGCTCTTCTTTGCTTCTCGAATAAATCAGGATATCATCGATGAACACAATCACTGATTTATCTAACATTGGCCGACACACTCGGTTCATCAAATCCATAAAAGCAGCTGGCGCGTTAGTTAGACCAAATGACATAACGAGAAACTCATAGTGTCCATAACGCGTACGAAAAGCTGTTTTAGGAATGTCCTGCTCCTTCACCCTCAACTGGTGGTAGCCAGATCGAAGATCTATCCTCGAGAACCAACTGGCACCCTGGAGCTGGTCGAACAAGTCGTCAATCCTCGGTAACGGATACCGTTCTTTACCGTTAGCTTGTTCAACTCACGGTAGTCGATACACATCCTCATGCTACCGTCCTTCTTCTTCACAAATAAGACCGGAGCACCCCATGGAGAGATACTTGGTCTAATAAAGCCCTTGTCAAGCAACTCTTGCAGTTGCTCCATCAACTCCTTCATCTCAGTTGGGCCAATCGATACGGTGCTTTAGCAACAGGTTGAGCACCGGGTATCAAGTCAATTTGAAATTTGATTTCGCGGTCAGGTGGCAATCGCGATAAGTCTTCCGGGAACACGTCGGGAAACTCACACACAAATGGAACGTCGGATAGTTGTGGTGTTGGCGTTTCCACATCCTTCACATAACATAGGTAGGCGTTGTACCCACGCCTCATGCACTTCCCAGCCACCGCCATCGAAATCACCTTCGGAATCATCATTACCCGATCACCGTATATTGTCACCAGACTTCCGTCAGATGCCGTCAATCTAATCATCTTCTTTCGACATACGATATTCGCTTCATAGGTTGCCAACCAATCCATCCCTAGTACTACATCAAATCCACCTAGGGGCATCACATGTAATCTAGCAGCAAACCTATGACCTTCTAATTCTATGGCACAGTCCTCTATCACATCAGTAACTCTAGTGGACTTACCATATAGCGGTTTCTACTTCAAAGGGCTCATCAATGCATTTACTAATAACAGGCAATTTAGCACAGAAAGTAGCAGAAATGAAACTCCTACTAGCACCGAAATCAAATAATACAGAGATACATCTCTATTCTACTAGGAATATACCTGTCATGACATCGAGATCTGCCCTAGTCTTCTCTTTCTCCTGCTCGATTCCATCCTTTACCCTGGAGCTCTCCACCCCTAGTTCCTTGCAGTCCCTCTTCATATGCCCCTTCTTACCACAGGCATAACACTTCACCACACAACAATCCCTTGCCATGTGACCATTCCTTCCACATTTGAAGCAGACATTCGACCCCCACCTACATTCTCCAGCATGGTTCCTTCCACACTTGCTACATATCCTTGTCATTCCCTCAGTAACGGCCATCTTATGACTCTCGACCTTCGTCCTTTTGGCCTTAGAAGTGAAACCATCATTACCAGAACGTTTCTCACTCAAGTTGCCTCCTATCCTTTCATCTTCCCTTACAGCTCTCATGACCCCAGTCACCACCACCGGCAGTATCGTGTGCATGACCTGTTGCACCCCTCAGCTATGGCCTCCTTCACTAAGGTTGTCAGATTAGGGCTTCTATCCCCACCTACATGATGATGAAGCCCGAGCCCTTCAGGCAGTGTTTCAGCATTCACCATCGTGCCCCTCATAACACGCGACCTAGTGCCACGTCCACCACGACCTCCACCTCGAGCAACCTTCCGGAATCCCCTCTCAGCCATCTTAAGCACTATAAGATTCAAACACCGATATAGTCATTCAAGGTAATGGCTCAGTTTATGTCAAGTATAGTAAGTCCCTAATTACAGTGGCCAGTTGTGATTAGCCACTTACTTTACTCTCCACACCCCAAGCATCTCCTATCCTGACTACATCAGTATCTAAATCTACTAAGAACACATAAATCACATAGCACACGCACATAATACTGATTAACTCTTAAGAAAAGCAATACCTGATGGCACATGGCTACTCGGGCTGACATCCCTCTTTCCGTCCCATTCTCAATTTAGGTTAAGGTTTATTTTGAAAATTTACCCGTTCACTTAAACTTTAGCTCTGATACCAACTTGTAAGGCCCCGATCCCGGGCACTCACAGTTGGTCATTCACAGCATAAAACATACATGTTATTAAATTGAGCAGCGGAATTAAGTTGGCAAAAACCCTTTATTCATTAAAAACACTGTTGTTAAGCAATACATTCTAGTTCGTAAGTCACAAAATAATTAGTCGAATGAATTACAAAACAACAGTATCGTCAAAACATAAATGGATGTCAGTCTTGCCCGCCGTGTAGCCATCCCCGTGTGCCATCCTCAGCAACCTGTTACCTGCCAACTGGAAAATACATAAAAGTCAGCGTTGCTGAGTGAGTTCTAGTTTTATAATTAAAATACTTGCTTTCATCTCAAGGAAAACCTTTCTTTACTTATATGCGGTCACACAAGTACGTACACAGATATATTATTATTATCTTCATCGTCCATTCATTAACTTTCGTTTGTGTGCCGTTCACCATTAACATTCATATTCTTTCATATTCTTTCTTTCATTCGTACGTATCTTACTTTCATTCATTCATTCATTACATACGTTCATACGTTCATTTCATTCATACATTCATTACATATGTACGACCACTTCTTTCATTTGTACGTTCATTACATTCGTTCGTACGTTCATTTCATTCATACATTCATTACATACGTACTTTCGATGACATGTACAATACCCCGAACGTTGTGCACTAATGCTGGTGCTGGACCTGTGGTAATTACTCACGATCATTGTGCACGTATACTGATCCAGTCACCTAGGGTAGGTACATGCACCACTTATCTTTCTTCGTTCGTTTAGATCAATGCCATGTGCTATACCCCGAACGTTGTGCACTAATGCCGGTGCTGGACCTGTGGTAATTAATCACGATCATTGTGCACGTATGCTGATCCAGTCACCTGGGGTATGCAGCAAGGATCCCATACATATGGTCAGTCACAAAGACTGGACCCCGAGTGTGCATACTTCGGGGTAGATAACCCGCACACCGTTGAGCTAACACCTGCCAGGGGTGTGCACCTCCATTTATTTGCTTGCAAGCCTTTCTTACGTTCATTTACATTCCCTTCTTCTTTACCATTAATCTTTTACTTTATTAATGATAATACTTCTTCGTTAATTCTTAAACATTCTTTGTCATTTCATACCATACTTATCAATATTTAAATATTAATATGTTAACAATAATAATATACTGATAATAATATCAGTAATAATAAGGGTTAGTCATTCATCATCATTACATGCATAAAACATCATCATTAATTAACCTTAGTCATTAATCATGCGAAACCCTACTGCACAAACTCCCAGAAAATTCTGTTAAAAATTCTAAGTGTTTGGGCGTATGAGCCCTGTTCAGTCGTATGAGCCCTGCTCAGTCGTTTCACCTTAAACTTAGAAAATTTTCCTAGTCATACGACCACTGTTCGGTCGTATCATCCCCCATACTTAGGAAATTTCTACTGGTCATACGACCACTGTTCGGTCGTATCATCCCCCATACTTAGGAAATTTCTACTGGTCATACGACCACTGTTCGGTCGTATCATCCCCCATACTTAGGAAATTTCTACTGGTCATACGACCACTGTTCGGTCGTATCATCCCCTATACTTAGGAAATTTCTACTGGTCATACGACCACTGTTGGACATATAACCCCTAAAATATTTCTAAGGCAAATTTTATGGGCGTATAAGCACTATTTAGACATATTACCTTGTACTGGGTTTTCTAAGTCAAAATTTCAGACATATGACCACTATTTAGTCTTATTAGTCGTATTAGCAGCCTAATCATGTGTCTAATTCATATCCCAGTCCCCAAACATCACAATACTTAGTTCTAAACATGTACATACTATACTAAGCATGAATCATAACATAAATCACTAACATACATAAGCATGCACATACGGGCAACATTCATAATAAGTGTAAAACATTTTTACATGTATTTCCAGCCCCAAAAGTTTGTAAAACATGTGAAATACGGGGTCTAGAACTCACCTTTGTGGTTCTCCCAGTTTACACTCCTCACCCGAGCTTCTTCAAACGGTTCTAACACCCAGAAATTTTCTAAACACATATTCGAACACATACAAACACATGTAAGCATATAACCGAGGCTAAGGTTAGCCAAGAACAACTAAATTTCACGAATTCTTACCTTGAATTCGAATTTTGCTTGAATTTCCTTCTCAAACCCGAAGCTTCTGTCTTCTTTCTCTCTCTAAAAATCGAACGAAGATATTGTGCAGGGTGAAATGGGCGGCCATGCCACCTTTTCACCAACTTTTCACCAACTTAACCCCTTTTTACACCCTTGACCCCTAAACTTTGGGTTGACCTCCATTTCCCCCTTTTTCATTTTTCTTTTATTCCTTTTATTCATTTTAATAAAAATTACGGGTGTTACATATTGAAAGTAATTATGATTGAAAACTAATAGAAATATATCTATCAATACATGTGACCATTTGAATTATTATTAAAGTGTGGGAAAAACAAATAACTAATTTTATTAATTAATTATATGATAATTAATTAAAATTTTTAATTATTAAGTGACTAAAAGAAATGGAAATAATTTGAAAAGATTTAGGTCGACTTTTAGTGATTTTATAATAATGTTAAAGTTTGAAATATTAAAGAATAAAAATAATATTTAATAAATAATTATTGGTCAAAGGAATAATTAATTTGGAAAATTAATTTGTTAGTTTT
>CM044011.1:15001211-15076211 GCA_024085815.1 Flaveria linearis
ACATTTCATGTTTACGGACTTAGAAGATCAGTATTATAGGCTTATAGCTTTACGGATTAGTGGATTACATTGGTGATGGTTCATGTTCATCCAGGGCTGGCCCAGTGGGCTTATAAATAAAACAAGTTCTTGGAGCCCTCAAAATTTTATAGCTCCATTATTTAAAAGATACGTTGGGCTGGTTTAGATTGATTAATAGAATATTTGACACTTTTCTATTGGGGGGTATTGTGGTAATTTGGACTTCCTAACCTAAATATGTTTATCCACATACAGAAAAGTATACAAGAATATAAAAAGATTTGAACTCTTCAAATGATAAACGTTTTAGTTTATTATGATTGGTATCAAAGCCCTAATAAAAATATAAGAGTTTTCAACATGACTTAAAAAATGCACCAAGTTCTAGTTCGTTAAAAAAAACACCAAGTTCTAGTTCGTTTGATGCCCTTAAATCAGTTGAGCTGACATAGAGCTTATCACTAACGTTCGTTGCCAACAACATAAACTCAGAAGAAGGTCATCACTCATCAATAACTCAAAATGATGGCACTACTAGCTCCCTACCTCCTATTGTAGCACCAACATGTATATCCATTGATACAAGGAAACGAGTAACATGTCTCTCTGAGATCAGATTATTAATCTTATAGTACACATGTGAGGTTTGTCCCTACTTTATTTGTGAGGTTTTGCATAATTGAATTTGAATTGAAATATTAGATTCATAATAAGGTGCGCGTCGAATCTTGGTAATCAAGACTTCTAGTAAAGGTTGTTTCTTTATGAGTTTCATACGGAAAGAAGGTATATGGATTCTCATATTGTGGTAAATAAATCTTAATACTTATCTAATTGAAGTTATAAATCAAATCCATATTGAGTTTATGTGGTTAACCAAGAAGTTGAGTGTAGAGGTTTAAATGTGATTTAATCCGTTTGGTGAGTAAACTAGGGAGTTTTGATAATCATGTTACATATATTTAACAAAATGCAGTTGTTGAGTTGAGATACTTGTAGACCATATCAGAGACTTTTGAGTTGTATTGGAGATCTAAGACTTTTAAATTGTGTTGAAAGCCTTTTGAAAAGCTAACCGTAAATGTATAACTAAGTTGTTAAGTTTGCAAGAAACTTACGACATGTTGTAACTGTTGTCACCAATTAAAATATTGATTTCATTGGCTATTACTAAGCAGTTTAATTGTTAACATAAAAACTGTAAAGCTATTTTCTTATATGACACGTATAAATTGAATTTGTTGATTAACTTTGCAAGAGAAGAATCATAGAGACATGAGATACAAGAGAGACATGAGATACAAGAGAGACATGAGATACAAGAGAGACATTAGTCTAGAATGTAAAAGAGTAATACTCTTGAAATCTTACTCCATACTAAGAGATATCAAACTAGTAAGGGGTGTGTAAGAAAACAAAATAACCGAACCGTAAACGAAATAATAGACGCAACCGAACAAAAAAAATCTTAATATGAAAGTCCCACAAGAAGGATGGAATCATGGAATTGATTGGAGTTAGAAAAGTTCCCTAAGTTAAGGTATCTCCAGGATACAGGAACGAAGGCCTGCTAGGGTTTTCCTAGGACTCTACGAATAAGAAGAGCTTATTCATTCCACTCTCTGTGTTTCTTTCAAGAAAGAGATTTTTTAGATCAATGAAGGAGAAGGGAGAGGGACTAGGAGATCCGATTCAGTCAACTTGATTCTTGACTTCGCTATTTAAAAGAACTATTCAAGTAAAGTGCAAGACCCATGACCCTTGAAAC
This sequence comes from Flaveria linearis, assembly GCA_024085815.1. Lineage (NCBI taxonomy): Eukaryota > Viridiplantae > Streptophyta > Magnoliopsida > Asterales > Asteraceae > Flaveria > Flaveria linearis. The sequence continues at coordinate 15,003,001 of CM044011.1, forward strand.
CAATAGGAAACAGACGGTTTGGTTTAATGGCTTTTGAAAACTGATTTTTTCGGTCTGGTTTTGATTTTGCATGTAACAAAAGTCGAAAAAACAAACCTAAACTTGATTAGTTTATTAGTTTATTAGTTTATTAGTTTATTAGTTTATTAGTTTATTACCTAATCTACGCCATCTAAAAAGATAGAATACTTAGGTTTCAATAATAACATTAGACATTTTGGTTGAGTTGATAGATTAAATTGTTTTATTAAAATTTTTGTTTATTATATTTTATGAATTGTAATTAAATTTAATGTCAAGTAATTTATAAGAATATACAAATTATTTTTAAAGATCGTGATGTAAGAACAAAGTTTCTAAGCTCAAATTCATTATTTTGAACTTTTTTCTTTTTAAAAATTGAAAAACAAAATAAAAACCAAACTGAAATCAAAGAGAAAACCGAAAATCAAAACCAAAAAAACCAAGACCAAACAATTTTGAAACCTAGAAACCGAAATATCATTTTTGGTTTTAGTTTTAAGTTAAAACCAAATCAAACTGACCCATGCACACCCGTATTTACTACTAATCGTTTATCTTCTTTCCCCTGAATACAATAGAACAACACAGCAAACTTAGTGTTACTACTTAGACATTTTAATGCTATTTACAAGATTGTCACCACATTTTTTTAGTTCATATATTCATCATTATTATGGGATAAGATGGACATCGTACGATGCTCTACAAGAACCTTGTTGCTCAACAAGAACCTAGCTTCCTATGTTTGTGGTTATGTCACTAATTTAGTAGTTAAGGTTAAGAGGATGAAAACATTGTAAATGTTAGAAAATTACACTTATAAATGAAGAATAAATTAGATTGAAATGTGGACTTTTTCTAAAATGTAATTCTACCAATTCTCTAAAACTTAAATAACTTTTTACGTACTTCACTGATGAAAAAAAACTACACTACAAAATCAAAATTTTTGTTATATTTAGTTTTAGTATTGCTATAGTTTTCTTTTAGATGCAGATACGTTATTGAATATAATAGTACGTCTAAACTAGTTATAAACAATGTTTTTATACGGTTTATAAGAGTACTTTCAAATAGTGAAGGACACAAGAAGGGACCCGTATATCTTTTTTTAATATGTTCAGTAACAACTATTAATCGACCATTCGACCGCATGTTTTTTTTAAAGTCCTATACTACAGTAACGACCCCTAAACTCGAGTAATTTCATTATAAGCATGTAATCCACTAAAAATGAAATTAAAAGCTTAATTTGTTAAAAACTATACACCCAAATATAATCACCAATTAGGTTTATTTTGTATTAAATATATTTAACTTGTTATTTCAATTAGAAGCTCGATCACTTTATTTTACATTAGCTCATTACCCTTCACAATTCACTACTCACCTTTAGAATTTCCCAAACCTAAAAGGAACAGTCATCATTTGTAGCTCATCTAAATAACTACCGCTCGTCAATATTTATTACTGACATTAACACAGTGGTTATCCTGTTATCGAGCCTAGATTTTAACGACCCTTAACCCATGAGAGTGGTGGTACTTTTTCACTCGTTAACACATGCCACGTCACCCCTAAGCCACCCATTAGCCTATTAATGAACTATGTTAATGATTACGTGGTGATTCCTTCCTTAGTTATGTCCATCAATTGATAATACAAACTAAATCTCCCACATGAATTGCATCCAGGAACCAACTTATGACGTTTTACCCTATGAAATCAATGTTCACTTTTGTAACATTTTCATAAAATACAAACTCTTATTTCTTAGTCATCATTTAAGATTTTGTAGTTTCAAACACTTCAGGTTGTCGATATTTCTCCAGCCGACTTCATTTGATTCTTTTGCTGCTCCTCGATAATGCATCAACCGTAACTGTTTTTCTTGTTTTATTGCAATCAGATTTGACGTCTGTCATACGTTGTTCTATACTTACTACTCTATAGATAATATAAACATAAATAAATAAATGATAAGAAGGATTATAATAAATAAACAAATTAAGGTTCTTGGAGCGAGGGGTCTCATCGGAAGTAACATTTATATCCCTCAAGATAAAGGTAAGACTAATGGCGGATCTAGAAATTCTTTAATTGGAAACGAGAAATTGTTTATGAGATTGGAAATTTTTTAAGAGTTGTTTGATATCTCTGTATAGAATATTTTCTGATCCGGTTCGGATCGAATAGGATCATAATTCAACAATCACATACTTATATTAGCTTGATCAATTAACAACGCAATTAAGAAAAAATGTTAACAACTATATAATTCTAATCCAACATTAAATGCCGTGATTTTTTTTAAGATAACCATTGCAAAATTTTCATGTTTTGCGACAGAAAGAAATAATACTATATTTTTCTCACGTGATACGATTTTGTTTTTATCCTGCCCATGGACTTGAAATCATCGTTAATTAATGTCGTTTTGTTATATATATTTTTCCAAAATAAGCTATACGCCAAAAATCCCAATCATATATTAAAAACTTTGATTTTGCATTTCTTCTCTCTCGTACATCGCCCTATACTGAAGCCCGATCGTATGGATTTGATCACTACGAAAACCGATGCAACTCTACGAAGGCGCAACTCTTTTAGCACAATGAGTGATGCATCAAGTTCAGTTGTGAAAAGACGACGTAGATGTCCATCGATGCTAGCATTGAATAACCACAAGGGTACTGATGACGAAAACCAACTTCAGACATCAACACCATCGCTTGGTGATCAATCTAGTAATGTTGTCACGGCCACCACTCCCACTACCCCGACAACGGTGAAAAGGAGCTCGAGGTTTAGAGGTGTTAGTAGGTAAGGGTGGTTTACAAATGTTCTATGAAAACAAAACATGTGTCTTGTACTTTTCAAAGCAGTTTTATATCAAGAATGAAAATCTAACGCGTGTTTTTGGATTGACAGACATCGATGGACAGGAAGATACGAGGCTCACTTGTGGGACAAAGGGTCGTGGAACGCGACACAAAAGAAGAAAGGAAAACAAGGTTAGCAAAAGATGGTTCGTCGATCCATCTCCACAAAAAGTATACTCTAGCATATAGTTGTTAATTCGATTTCTTTATTTCATGTATGTCGCATTGGATGAAACTATCGGATGAAGCAGTTTATCTTGGTAAGACACAAATCCACATCTAAACAATGTTGCCATTTTTTGAATTATAAACAACTTCAAGAACGTTATCGCCTTTGCTTTTAGGGGCATACGATGAAGAAGAATCAGCGGCAAGAGCATATGACTTGGCCGCGATCAAGTATTGGGGAACGTCTACTTTCACGAATTTCCCGGTATTGTAATAGTTATAGTTTAACCCGCTTGATATAAACTTTTAAATGAAACATAATGACCTAAAAAAGTCAAATGTTGACTTTGACCTGGTGCGGTCAAACTTAATTTTCTGGGTTTCAGGTGAATGAATATGAGAAAGAACTGGAGATTATGGTGAATACAACCAAGGAGGAGTATCTAGCCACCTTAAGAAGGTAGTATTTATTATTTAGCAGTAACAAAAGGTTAATGACTAAACTGCCCTTCATTCACAGGAGAAGCAGTGGTTTCTCAAGAGGCGTATCAAAGTACAGAGGGGTAGCAAGGTCAATTCAACACTTTGTTTTTCCTTTCCTTTTTAGTATGTTTTAAATCTAATCATGAAATTACACTTCCTTTGATTGCAGGCATCATCACAATGGTAGATGGGAAGCAAGGATAGGAAGGGTGTTTGGCAACAAGTATCTCTACCTAGGCACTTACAGTGAGTTGCATATTTTCAATTTTAGTCTAGAGATGACAATGGGTCGGGTAAGGAACACGTTCTATAATCTCACTCTCATGCCTTATTACAAAACTATGTCACATATCCTTCAAGTACCTGTTTATTCATTACCCATTGGATTCGCATATACCTACAAGTATCACCTAGCACTATACCCTACGGAAACTCACAACTGAATACTCATCTCCCAAATGTTTTGGGTTTTCTTTTGTTGTCCCTAAATTTTTACCCTTCATTTTTTAGGGCCCACTAAAATGACAAATATTACCATCTTCAGGTACTCAAGAGGAGGCTGCTCATGCTTATGATATTGCAGCAATAGAATACAGAGGAATCAATGCAGTAACAAATTTCGACTTGAGCACATACATCAGATGGCTAAGAACAGGTTCCAATTCCGCTGGTGGCATCCCCTCGCAACCCCAAGATCAACCACCACCACCACCCACCGCCACCCGCCACGTTAATCCTCTCATTGAGGAGCCTCGGTTTCCTTTTGGTTCCAACCCATTGATCACTTCCCGGAACCATGAACTCATTGACACAAAGATGCTGGCTAATTCTGATTCCAATTCCATTTCCATTTCCATTTCCAACTCCAATCACATTGATTCGTCACCTGCTCCTAGTGCTCTAAGCCTGCTCCTTAGATCAACCATGTTTAAGGAACTTGTGGAAAAGAATTTGGTCCCAAGCAATGAAGAAGAACACACCACAAAGGAGCTGATGAAAACCGAAGGGAATGAATTCCGAGGGATGTTTTTCAACGGATTGTGTCCTTCCAAGGTCGGAATCAGGATGGAATTGGATGAGGATGATGACGAGGAAGAGGATGAGAAAGATGAATTGCCATTATTTAGGTCTTCAAACCAGTCGTTATGGAACGGTTCATTGAACATGAACAAGCCTTCTAGGCACTAACTTTTTCTTAAAACGCTCTCATGTGTATCTTTTTTGTTAACAGTACAGAAACATACATCGCTTTTGGCACGGAATAATTGTTTTTTACTCGTGTTAACGAGAATGTACACATTATGAATAAAACTTTCAAGAACCAACTTGGTTCTTGATCAATTCGCTATAAATCTTCAAAAGGACTACTAAAGATAAATTTTACTAACGTAAGCCTGTACAAAACTACAAATGAATAATAAACGTTACCCTTAAGAAGCTCAAGAGGTGTTCCAAAAACTGTCTGTTAAAGTCCACAGCTTTCAAACATTGACCTTGACCGTATTTCTACTGTTCCACACCAACAATTATGATGATTTCTTTTTAGAAAACAAATACATTGACAAAATAGATGATTGAAAGAATGTTTTTAACTTTTTATCACTCATTCACTTGTTACCTGGCCAGCATTCTCGATTGAGTTTTTGATCCGGGTGTAAAAATTTCTGGAACACTGTTTGCTGGCAAGTTCTTAACATCCACAGGATCCATAATGTCAGGAATTTCCTTGGCGCCCTGTGAATTTAAAACCATATGAAAAAAACATTTTTGTACTTGAGCATTTAGCATTATGCACCCATAAGACCATATGCATCAGAAATTTGGGCTTATGAAGTAGAAACAAGAAAAGTATTACAATACCACAATTATGTTTTTGAAAGCTAAAGTCAAATGAAGTATGTCCCTTGAGCATTTTATTCTTTTAGCTAAACTGCATATCTTTTCATTTTAATTAAAAAAGATATTAGGAGTCAGACAGACCTCAAGAGCGAGTGTTCCTCCAGATGAGATATGACCACCAAATGACTTGCCAGCAAGCTTAAATTGATCCTATGTCCAATTATAGCACGTAACAAACATCAAATATTTTTTTAAAGACTGATAGATATTCTATCAAGAAATATAAGTAGAGTTTCATATAACATTAAGATACAGAAATCAAAATGCGACTGAAGTACATGCTAACAGGTTCTAGAGGTGCAACCTGTGTCTTGCCAGAGATCATATTTCCATCAAACTTGTTGCATAGATACTGCACACCACGCCTAGCAAATTCCTGTTTGAACAAAATGATCACAAACACATCCTCAAAGATAAAAAAATCAATATAGTGATAAATAGTGATTTATTTCTAGATCATGTAATATATGGCAGTTGACTTGCCTGTTTATCTTCTAAAGTCATTATCTTTCCATCCTGCAGTCCAATAAATAAATTACAAAACATAAAATCCGAAAAACATGCGTTAAAAAACCATCAAGAAACTTTAAACTTGCCATGCCAGCAACCATCTCTTCCAGTGAATCCAAGTTACAGCCAAGTTGGGAAAGATTATCATGAACATCAGTCACCTGATTAACAAGTTCACCGAATTTGTTATATCTCTTTGGCCCGAGTTTATGCCAAGAAATGGCAGAATTAAAATCTAAGCCCATCACACAATAATATTGCCTAACACATGTACCTCGTTTTTAATTGATTTTGATGTCTCCACTTGGTCATCCAGTTTCCCGTCCAAGTTCTCAATCCTCTGAGTTAAATGCCTCTTTGCTGCCTGATTAAATGAAACAACAAAAGGAAAAGGTGTAAAACATTGAACATTAAATGGGAAGATAAAAATAACAATAAAAATTGAATACAAACTTACAGCTATAGCATCTGAAACTTGCTCTAGATTATCTTTCAAGTTTGAAACAGCATTGTTGATGTTATTCTTTGTCACATACATGAGGTCTGAAAATGAAAGACCCTAAAAGACCATTTGTGTGAGAGAAATCCAGCATTTAAAAGCTTACTCAACGTGTCTAAACACAACAAAAAAATTAAAACAAGTTATACCTTCCACCGCATGTATCCATAGCCCAGAGTGCCCAATGCAGCAGCTGGTACCACTACAGATGTTGTATCAACTGCATCAATGAAAGATTAAGAGAAATCAAAACTGATGAGATATGAAATTCAACTAAAAACCATCTTATAACGTGAATCATAAACGAAGCCACTTGAATAAGTTAGAAAAAATCACACAAAAATTCAGATGATAATATGATATACCACCAGAACCTCCATTTAGAACAGTAATCTGGCGTGCCGATGCCAGCTGGCGAACTTCCATTGCCAACCGACGGACCTGTTCTTTTGTTAGCATGAACATCAATTAACTAAATGGGCATGTACAGAAAAAGAATAATAACAATGATGGTAACACCAAAAACTGTACATAAACAACTTACAAACAAAGAAGTACCTGGCCAGCAATGGCATCTGCATAATCACCATCACTTTCATCTCCTTTCACTAAAGCCTGACTAATTCAAACTAAAAATCAAAACTAAACCCCAAGTAAAACTTCAAATTCTAGTAAAATTTCAAACCAATTCAAACCTGCCAAACAATCAAAACCTCACTGCATCAGATGAAGATTAACTTTTTTACAAAGGAAAAAAGGGAAAATCGATAGCATATTATACCTGAAGCTCTCCTATTAACTCAGAAAGCTTGCCATTGTTAAGCAGCAGTGTGCTAGTGTACCCTGCAACAAAACGTCAATGTTTGCATCAATTCAACATCTCTCTTAGAAACGAAAACAAACATCAGGCATGCACACATGTTAGTACAATTGAAGAAAAACATAGGTGTATAGGAAGGCGTATTAGGGCATGAAACGTATGTGTTATGATCAAATTGATAAACATATATGCAATTGAAGATCAAATATAGGTATGAAGCAGAGGGAGTATAATTGTACGATAAGAAAAAACCTGCTCCAACTAATATGATGATCTTAGAAAAGCCGATTCCTGTTTGCATCGCCATGATCGCGGTTGATAACAGTGGGAAACGAAATCAAACCCTCATAGGATGAAGAACACTAATGACAATTCTAAATTTTCTGGCTCCGAGCCAAAACGGCGTCTTATGACGTTTGTGGCCGTGACAGTTCTTTATTATTATTAGTTTATTACTAGCTTAGTTTCGTGATACACGGATCGGATAAATAAAATATTAAATAAATAATAACTATTATTTATGAATTATAAAAAATATTTAAAATGAAATATGATTATAATTACTTATAAATAGTTATTTTAAGTAAATTAACAATAATGTATTTTCTGTAACTTTTGTTTTATAAAAAATTGTGTTTTTTAAATATTTTGTGTTAAGAAAAATGAACTTTCTTAAAAAAATTTGTTGTATTTTATATTTTATAAAATTTTTGTTTCTAAAAAGTGTGTTTTTAATAAAAAGTAGGTTTTTACATGATCAAATTATACATTTTTTAATTTACAAATGATATGAATAATATTATTAGTATTCAATATTATTATTAATAATAGAGATAAATGAGAAATTAGTATGATGAGGCTTAAGTTGTATCACGTCTTATCTTAATTTTTCTTTATTATAGATAGATAGATAGGCTAGAAACCATTTATTAGACAGATTATAATTAGTAATAAACATAAAAAGTTACAATACTATAGTTTATTTTAATATAAGATGTGATTAAAATTATATATATGTAATAGTTCAAGAATAAAATAATTATACTATTTTTTAACGATTTTATCTAAATAGTTTTATTTTTAAACTTTTATTTCAAGATTATAGTTTCATTTTTTCTAAAAGGACCGATTAAAATATTTTGTTTCTATAAGGTTTTAAAAAAATTCATAATATATAAAATTTTTTGTTTTTTATTATTTCTATTTTAATAAAATGTTGGGATTTTAAATTTCCTTAATAAAATATATTTTAAAAAGATAACTTGATTTTAAAAAATCTAGATGAGATAAATATAATAATGAGTAAATTTCGGTTTTGGTCCCTGTGATTTAACCATTTTAATAATTTCAGTCCAAAAAGGAATCTTTGATCATATCATGCCATGTGGTTTCATTATTGTAGCGGTTTTGGTCCCTGACACTAACTCTGTTAGTTTTTACAGTTAAATGCGAGGGTACTTTGGTCATTTTATATGTGAAGGACTAATTATGTAAATTATATTAGACTAAGATAATTGTTGTAATTTTTTAAAACAATAAAGAATAAAAAAACTTAATCTAATCCAAATCTGCAGCATTTCGGTCATCATCATCTTCATCCTCATCATCTTCTCTCTCTCGCACACTCTCTCTCTACAAAAGTTTCAGAGTCACCTGCTTCCGCCATTAAAGCTCTCACCGCCACATTTCCCCTCCAGAAAGCCCAACAACCACTCCGCCCGCCTCCACCCCTCCGTCAGAAAACTCACCGCCCTCACCGAACTCACCGTTGTCCTCGGCTAGATCATGGGCGCACTTCCGGCGACATTAGGTAACATCTGAAACCTCCAGTTCATCGCCGTTAGCTGGAACTTCATCTTCCACGAAATTCCGACGACATTAGGGCACCTTCGAAACCTCAAAACCCTAGATCTGAGCTACAATCAGCTCACTAGAAGTATCCCGTCAGCCATCGGAAAGCTACCGGAGTTAACAAACCTCATCCTCTGTCACAATCATCTCTCTGACACACTCCCCCCTTTCGTAACCCTAACCCTAACACGATTAGACCTCAAACACAACAATTTCACCGGTCCGATCGCCCGATACTCCCTCCCACCGTCGCTCCGCCACCTCTCACTCTCCTACAACCGCTTCTCCGGCACCGTCCACCGCCTGTTGCCGCGTCTCCGCCGCTTGAACTACCTCGACCTCAGCCTCAACAGTTCTAATAATTACTGCAATTTAGGAACTCAGCACCACTCGCCAGGAAGACCACCGGCGTCGCCGTGGTGATTAGAGTTCGGTCGAAAATTCGGGGGGAGGGGGGTTGGTTGTCGACGATGGTGGTTGCCCGGTGATGGTGGCTCAGCAGTTGTCTGGTTGTGCATTTCGGGTTTCTTGATATTATGTTTTGTTCTTATAGTTTATAATTATATATTGAATATTACAGAAACAATTCCTGAAGTTATCTTAATAATTTACAAGAATAGTCCTTGTATATAGATGACCAAAATACCCTTGGAATTAACAACAAAAACTAACAGAGTTAGTGCCAAGGACCAAAACCGTTATAAAAATTAAACCACAGGGCACGATATGATCAAAGATTTCTTTTTGGACTGAAGTGGTTAAAATGATTAAATCACAGGGATCAAAACCGAAATTTACTCTATAATAATTAATAAAGTTGGTTTTTAATAGGAGAGAGAAATTAATTTATGTGTTTGAATTACTAAAGTACGTTTTCAGAGGAAAAAATAATATGAGAATATATAAAAGAAAGACAAGTGTCAAAAAGATGGATTAAGAGAGAGACAAGCGGCAAAACAAAACTTGCTTTATTAGATACAGCAAATTATTTATATTTATTTATTCGGCTATGCCCTAAACTATTTATTTTTGTCGAATTGGATTTTAATAATCTAAATTATTATCTATTGCTTGATGATGATTTGGTCGGTAACACTTTTAATTTTCATTTTTAAAACCAACAACTGTGTCAATGACATAATTTTTAATTTTTTACGCTCAATTTGTATTTATTTTAGTCTCAATAAGCTTGTATATTTCTTCATTTCATTCATAATTATTGTTGCGAACCGAATCGAGTCCAAATCAAGAGTAAGAAATTGAAAACTGTCATTGAGACTGTTGTTGGTAGTAAAAGTGAAAGTTGAGAGTATAAACGTCTAAATTGATAGTATGGATTATTAAATTTTAATTTGTCTTTATTTTTTGTTTGGAAAGTAATTTGTTTGCCACAAGTAGATATTTTATAAGCAAATAACAAAAGGAAATTTATTAACATAATTTAAAATCATTAGTTATTGCAGTTGAGGTGCATTTTACATTGCCACGCTAATAAGTTCCTGTTGTTTTAATTTAGAGTTATTTCAATTTTGCTTTCCAAATATTTGGTTAAAGTAACAATTTCCTTCAAAATATTAAAAATATCAATTTATCTTTAAAAATTTTATATGTTGTTTCAGTTTCAATTCAAAAGTTTTATTATTTTGGATAAATTTGAAACACCTAATAAAACTTTTGGACTAGAATTGAAACAACATATGAAAGTTTTGGAGGTAAATTAATATTTTTAATCTTTTGGAGGAAAAGTGTTATTTTTAGCAAAGCTCAAGGAGTGTAATCAAACTTAACTCTTTAATTTAAGAAAGGATTGAGCTATTATGTTCATGTTTTTTCCATGTTTTTTCTAAACACGATTTTGTCAGTACCCATTTTATTACCTGAATGTAACTTTTGGCCTTATAAAGGTCATAAGAATCTAAATTGATTTGATAATGAAAAGAGATACAATATATATATAGTACAAGCCTTTAGATAATATTTACCTAACTAACATAATATGAATGGTATAAACACCACAATATGAGCTACAATCTAGTATATATGATAAGCATTGACTGTACCTTTGGTTTGTTGTGATCGATAGCATCAGTGTTAATATATAAAGGCCTAAGGAGATCCGATGTGTTTAGATCTCCTAAGCCCAAGTTTTATTCACAACTAGAAGTTGCGTCACTCTCACATGTGTTTTGCATATCAACATTTTTCTCTAAGTAAATCTTTCATAGTTTTTTCATCTCTTTGGTTGTTTTACATATCATCCCCTTGCACACCTTAATTTGCTAAGGTGTGGAGTTCGACCCTAACTTAATCTCAATTCTCAACTAAGAAAACTAATTGATTTAATTTTCTTGTTTACCATGTTTATGTATTATAAAAAGATGGGTATGTCTTGGTGATTCCTTGAGCAGAAAAAGTTAATAAACACTAGTTGCAGCATAGTGGATGTAGTCCCTAGGCTAGTACACCGACCGAACCACTTTAATCTTGTGTTTTGTTTTCTCCGTTTGTGTATGTGTTAAATGGTTTACTAAAATTAGCTGCGAAGATTACGTGACAATCTACTAACACATTATTTAATTTAATATAACATGAAGTCACAAAGGCTTTAATTAGTATTCTAACTTGTTTATGCGCTAACTGTTGCTATACGAACCCATCAGGCATACTACATTCTCCGAACTATTAATTACCACTTCTGGCATTTGGTAATGCACCATTGTTGAAAGTGAAAATGATTTGTCAAAATATTTACAAAGACAGCTTTACAATAGATAACGTGATTACATATTCGACTCTATTTTGCCAATATCACATCCTCTACATCTGCAAGTTTTGAAATTCGAAGTCCCTAGTAGAATTCGATCTGGTAGTGTTTTTCTTGCCACCATCATAAAGTTAAAATCATCTGCATTTTCACTTTATATGAAAATTAAACAAATGAGTTAGACCTAATTATCATGAGTTTAAGGAGGGTACCTTCCATCTGCCAAAGATAAATTCGAATGTAGATCATCCAAAAAAATTTGGATACTTTTGGAATGAATATTAACGTAGATCAACCCTTTGCAAGAAGTTGTGGCCAACATATATTGCAGATTTGTAGATATAATTATCATGAATCCCGGTTTAGATGCACCAACACTGGAGTTATCATTTTCCGCATATACTTCTAAAGCTCTGAAGCCCTTCACTTGAAGTTATAAATATGGATCAAGCTCAGTGTCATCATTATTAGTAATTTATGCACTATATATGATAACAATATCCATATTGTAACCTACCTATTTCTTTTACTTTCTTTTCAACCAAGTTTGAACAAAAGTCATGGCTACATTAATGTGAGCATGAATTCTTTCCCTTGTGTGCAGCCTCCTTGGCCAATTTGTTTTTTGCGATAGGTTCAGTTATCGTCGCAATATGTTTTTTGCGACGAAAATATCGTCGCTATATAGTCGCCGTAAATAAGTGGTCGCAAAAGGTTTATTGCGACGAAATTTACGACAAAACAACAATGGGTCCCATCTTTTTAAAAAAATTAAAAAACATTGACCAATTTTCTTTTTTACGACGAAAAATCGCCGCAAAAAAAACTTTTTTTAAAAAAAAATTATACATTTAGCTGTTGTTCATACGGTACCGCCCCTGAATAAGCTGTTTGGACTTTGGAGCCTCTCATGATCACAATTATCTATGGTAAAACCCCTGACTCAACAAGCTTGTTGGCACCATTAGGGGGGCAGAGAGAAAACGATGCAACAGGATGCTCTACATATACACAATCTATAAGCCCTAATTAGCTAAACTATGTTCATCTATGGTGCATACAACAAATCATAAGACAGAAACATTAGCATAAGACAGAAACATAAACATTACTAAAACTGACAGCAAACTTCTGCAAATCATAAATCGGAACCAAAAAACTAAATTATACCACCATACAGGGCTTCTCATAGACATCTTCATTCCAACTCGAAGAACTTGTGGCAACTGACGACAGCAACTTGTAACCCTCCGATTTCCTTTGATTACACAAAATCCACTAGATCTGAAACAAATCAAAAATACCGACAAACGAGAGCACAACAGATCTGAAATCGATTTCTTCAACCAAAACGCTTAAAAAAACAATCACTAGATCGAGAATTAAGAAACGAATCCGAAAATCGAAACTTCACTTACAGATTTCCACCGTTGAGCGAGTAACTAGAGCGCAAATCTCCTGAAAACCCTAGTCGTCACCACTTTAGGTTTTCATGAAATGGAGAGAGCAGATGGTGGCCGGTGGAGCAGGTGGCGAAGGCGGCAAGGTGAGCGGCGGCCGGTGGAGCGGCGGCCGGAGGAGTGGCGGTCGGTCGGTCGGCGATTGGGGGGAGGTTTTGGAACTCTTTTGGGTGAAATTGGGGGAAATGTGGACTGAGATCTGCGACCCCCTATTTCTGAGATCTGCAACTCTTTTGCGGCGATATTATCGCCGCAAAAAGGAAAAAATCACCGCTAAAAGGAAGGCGGGAAATTTCCCCTAAAATGAGGTTTTTTGGAAAATTAAAAAAAAAACTAAAAAATAAATTGATTACCTTTTGCGACGACAATATCGCCGCAAAAAACAGAATAAAAAAATAAATAATTAAAACAATTTAAAAAAATATAAAATAAATTAAAATAGATCTTTTGCGACGAAATTATCGCCGCAAATAAGAAAACTGACTGAAAAAGTCAAAAAGTAATTTTTTTTTGTCGTGTAGCGTCTTTTTTGCGATGAAATTATGTCGCTGCAAAAAAAATAGACGCAAAAAACGTAATTTCTTGTAGTGATTGTGAGCATGAATTCTTTCCCTTGTGTGCAGCCTCCTTGGTCAATTTCTGTGCAAAATCAGGATGAACTTATCAAGCTCTTCCAGAGGTATGCAGTCACATGTATGCTTACCCCTTTTACCATCACGTGTAGATTATACGTGTATTTCTGTTAGTAAGCGAATTGGAAAATACCAACGTTGAAGCAGGGACAACAAAGTATTAGAAATCAGAAAGAGCAATCAGGCAAACATACTATTTGTATGGACATTATGAATTATCAATAGAGGACAAATAACTAAAGATTAAGAATAGAAAAACTAGGGTTAGGATATCAAAGAGCCTTGTGCTCTGATACCATGATGGAATATGGTAAAACGTGGGTTTTCCCCCTCTCATTAGCATCATACTTATAAACATATAATTTACATATTGAGACCTCTAAGTATATAAAAATAACATAATAATATTCTATTCTAATATCATGCAGTCCTCATTCCTCGGTACTTAATGCAGGAGAGGTCAGTGTGAGGATTGAACGTTCGAAACCTGGTCTGATGACGATTGCAATTGAACCCTGGTCACGTTGCAATTAAATATATCTTTAGAGTCTCACTGGTACAATAATGGTTAACTCGTTATATAGATACAACTGACCACTCAAGCACTTAACCAACTAATTGTAACTATCATTAACTAGCTAGTCTTTTATACCTGACAACATTTATATGCAACTCGTTTTCTACTTTCGATTTCAATTAACATTTTAGGTAAATACCGTAAATGAAACTGGATTGATAGTTGGTTTCTGTTCAAACTGAATGCCTCTTGATACCAAATTTTTGTGCACTCAACTACTTGTCGGGTATCGTGATCATGTTACTGGTCTACTCGAAAGGATTATCTGCCTAAATATTAGGGTTTAGGGATTAGTATTTTTACCAACTTTTGAGTGTCGAAGCGTCAAAAATAATATTAAGTTAACTAAAACTTTGTATTCGGTCAATATAAATATCAATTTTGTTCTTTGTTATAGGTTATATTGTTCGACGCTTTGACCTATACCCCAAATTGTTAGAACATTATCATCTTTATTCGCCCAACGGTCATGTCACGCATAGTAATGGATAATTTATGTGACATGTCTACCACTATCATGTAATTTATGTGTTTTTTATGTATGTGTGTATTCTTTGAGGTTTTATCATGTAAACTTCAACCAAGATTAATATTTAACACTATTTGGTAACATGGGCGACTCATCGTTTAAGGATTAGTATTTGAAGGCTTAAAACAAAATTGAAATCGGAGGTCTTTTTAAACATTATCATAAAAACCATTTTCTTTATCCGTGTTTAGGATCTGCAGTAATAAACTTCGTTTTGCAGAAGCGACGATCACAGGAATAATTATAATAATTTTATATGCAATAAATGCATTTGGAAAAAAAATAAATTTTTTAATATTATTTAATATCTTAAATGTATGACATTTTATGTTTATAAATTCTCTTAAAAAATTTAGTTCTTGAAATAGATCTAAGTCAATAATATCTACTTTATTATCATACTTTAAATTTTAAAACATTTCGAGATGGATACATTTTTCTTTTAGACTTTTTTCGTTTATAGATTTTAACCTTTTTATACTAAATAGAAAACTAAAATTAGTTTCAAACTTTTTAAATTGATCAAATCTAATTTGAAGTGAAGAAGTAGCTTGCTCTACTATATATAAAAAATAATTAATTTTAAAATATTCAAAAGGAGTTTTAATAGTTTCATTATCAACATTTTTATCATATTTTTTATTTCTATAAATAGTATGTAAGCCCCTTTCCCAGGGAACCTCACAGTTGGTCATTCACAGCAAAACATAGATTTAAAGCAATCATTTACTCATATATGTATAAATATATATTGCAGCGGAAAGATACGGTAATTTCAATTCATTACAACGCGGTTAAATTAAAATATAAACATCGTCTTTAACTATCAAAACTATTTAAAGTCCTCTTGAATACTCCTCCATCAGGGATGCCAGTATTTAGATGCCAAGAAGCTTCAGATCCATGCTCCCATCCTATAAGACTCAAACTCTCACCTGTCAACTGATATACATACAAAAGTCAGTTTCGCTGAGTGAATTCTAGGTTTACTTTGTTAAATAACTTTTGCAAAAGGTGTTAGCTTTAATAGTTGAAAAATAATCACCATCTATCAGAACATCAATACACACAGGCTATCACTTTATCGATACTTTATCATTACTTGGTAATTATTATTCTTCTTTATCCGTCAATTCTCTGTCACTATCGGTGCCTATGATAAACACAGGACTTTACCGACACGTCAATTTAGGACTTACTGTCGTACCCAATCAGGCCATTATTGTCATGCCAATCCAGGCCTTACTGACCTGCCTGTTCGAGCAATTACTTTATCACTTTATCAGGATGAGGGCACAACGAATGCAACCCTCCTTTATCAATTGGTTGCAAGGCTTTACTTTATCAAGGTACACGTTATGGGCCCAATAACAGTTCTTTAAGTTTCACTTATATCTTTAGTTTTCACATACACTTAACACATAATAAGAAGCAAACTCTTAGTCTAAGCATTCACATTTCATCAATCATGAGAGATAAACTAGATAACTGACCCTCCGCGGGACAGCGGGGTTCGGGGGCGGCAGCCCCTGATAGCGGGGTTCTAGGGGCGGCAACCCCTAGTGGAGTCCAAGGGGCAACGCCCCTGGCTGGGGCCGGGCTGCCAGGTCAGCGCGCCCGAAAATTATTTTGAACTATTTAAATGACACATTTTACTTAGAAAATTTTATTTTCTTGATAAAAGGTCTTGAAACCGTCATCATAAAAATATGTATTTTAGTATGCATATCACCCCAAAATATTAAAAACGGGTAAAGGAGGGGTCTAGAACTCACCTGAACTTATCCAAACAGCTTAAATTCTAAGTCACTTAAGCTATAGTCTGAATACTCTAGCTGCACGAAAGTTAATACGCAAAAACGTCATTTTCTTCACAAATTCGCTGACAGTTTCGCTGCCAGTTGCGCTGGTAGTTTCGCTACCAATTTCGCTGGGCAGCACTTCTGCCAGTTTTGCTAGACAGATTCGCTGCCATGAGCGCCCAACTTTCGTTGGAATTTCTTAGTTTCGCTAAGTCTATAGGTCAACCTAAGCACTAGCGAACTTATCAGCGAAACTGTAGTTTTGCAGTAGCGAAACTGTAGTTTCGCTGGAAATCCTTTAGTTTCGCTGGATAAATGAATAGTTTCGCTGGATGAATACTTAAATTCGCTGGATCGGGGCCCAGTTTCGCAGGATGAACAGAAACTAAGAACCAGCCCGTTTTTAACCTAAAATCTTAACTTTTTACGTCCAAATCCTTGGTTTACCATCCATGAAGCCATATCTAACCTTTTTACACGTTTTCATATGTAAAAATTGACCTTTATGTGTTTCTTTGAAACTTTTCAAAACCCAAAACCCTAGAATCCGAGTTTGATCAACAGAAGGGTTTAGAGGTCGATTCTTACCTTGTTTGTTACTCTTTTCTTAGGATTTGATGCTCCAATCACCCAGATCTTCAACCTTTCAACCTTTTAAGCTCCAAATCTTGAGTTTTCTCAACTTTCTCTCTCTACTTTCTCTCTCTACGAATTTGGGGGCTAGGGTTGGAATGATGAAAGTGGAGCTGATCATGCATTGCTTAAGGGCTGATTAGGGCCCTTAAACCCATCAACATATAGCCCATTAGGGTTAATTTGGTCTATAGCCCACTAATTTACCTTTCTTTCTTAAATTAACCCTTAAAAGTCCATTATTATTAAATGGCTTGTTTCGCGAAATTTCGGGGCGTTACATAGTACGTTTCTTACAAAATTTAGGTTTCACATTCATATCTATAGCCATTTCTTTAACGACAACCAAAGTCTTTTCAAATTTATCTTTTTTATATTCTTTTAAAAAAAGAAATAAGTTTATTAAGTTGATCTATAGCATCATCAAGACACATATCTTTTAATTGTAAATCCTTACTAACCAAACTAATAGCATATAAAATATCATACCAAAATAATCATACCTAATAAGAATTTAAAATTTCCTAATCATGTGTCGCTAAAAAATTAGCCTCACTTTTAAGTTTAAAGTCTTTACAATCATCACGTAAGGTTAACACTGCATTTCTTAATCGTGGAGCATGTAATCTAATTGTTTTAACACTTTTAACTTGACTTTCCCAACAAGTTTGTGATAATTATTTAAGAGTAAATGAGGGTATATGATCATTTAGAATTTTTCATCATTTTAGTGGATGATGAAAATAAACAATAAATACGTTGTATCACTCCAAAATACTCACCAGCTTTCTTACAAGAACCAACTATATCATAAAGTACTAAATTTAACTTATAACAACCGTATGATGTATAAAATACTTTAGGATTAACATGTAACAATCTTTTTTGTACGCCTTGATGTTTTTTTTTCATATTTGAGCCATTATCATAACCTTGTCCTCTAATATTATTGACATCAAGTCCTAGTTTATTAATTTGTTCAATAATAGCATTACATAGACCTTTACTCATTATGTCATCTACTTTTAAAAATTCAAGGGAAAATTCTTTAACTTTTACTGAATTAGATGAAAGGTATGAACAACGTAAGACAATAGATATTTGTTCTCTGTGACTTTTATCATGTGTATAATCAAGTATAATAGAAAAAATATTTAGCTTCCTTAACCATTTTAAGAATTTAGTTCTAATTTCATTTGCTAGCATGGTAATGAGCTCATTTTGCATATTATGTCCAATGTAACGATTATGAATTTCTTTATTTTTATTATTCGAATACGTTCTTGTATTACCGGATCAAATTCACTAATCATCTCAACTAAACCTAAGAAGTTACTATTGTTTTCTTCAAAAAGTTTTTATGTTTTTCCACTAAATGCTTGTGTCTTTTAACCAAGACTTTTTACAATGGCAATTAGTCTTTTTAACATATTTTTCTAATATTCTTTATCTTTATTGATTCGACTTTGAGTTTGTTTATCAATGGTTTTATTTTTCTTTAATCTTCTTTCTATCTCAATCCACGCTATCATATTGGTAAAATGTCCATTACTTGCTTCATGTTTTTTAGGTTAGCATTAATATTGTTCTAATCATTAGTACCTATATTTGCTAAATTACTTTTACAAAAATTCACGTTAAATAATTTACAACAAAAACAAAATACTTTATCCACATGTATAGAATAAATTAACTATTTTTTCATAGTTTTCTCCGTTTAGTAGCTTTTGCATATAAGGAGAAGGATTAAAACTTCTTGAATGTTGATCTTTTAGAAAATTAAAATAAAAAACTTAAATGACCCTTTTCAACTAATTTATCATGTAAATTGATAGCAATATTATCTCATTTACTATGATCGTAAATATTTAGAGGTGTTTGTTCATCATTGGAGTGCTCATTATGTTTATTATCATTTTGTTGTTCATTATTATTTTGTCATCATTAAGTGTTTATTGTTTGGCTCTTTATTATGTATTTGTTTTTCCTTAGTGTTGTTAGGTTGTTTATTATGTATTTGTTCATTATTAGTGTATTTGTTGTTTAATTCATTTACTTCTACATTTATGTGTTTCTTTATCATTCATTGGATGATTTTTCTTCATCGTTGGTTGTTCGGTAGGGTTATTTTGAGCATCACTAATTTTACTGTTATGTATTTAACAACGACTCTTTTTGAGATTCAATTAAAGTTTCTTGTTCTCCTTTTTTTCTCTTGGTCCAACCCGATTTATGTTTTCTTATTAGTTTTTGACATATTCAATCAGATCTAGATGACTAAATAAATCAAAATATCAAAGCAACTCTTAAATAAAACTCAAACCAATTTACAAATTAAACAAAGTGAACATAAGCAGTTCCCAAATTGAATGTCTCAAGCAAATCCCAAGTGATTCAATGATTCTAAATTTTAATTGAGCAGACAAGCCAAATGAAAGCAAAAAAATAGAACACAACTTACCTTATTTGAGGGATGAAGAAAGTTTAGAGATCAACAATCTGAGAAGAACTAAAGCAAGCAAGTAGCCTATTAGTACTTGCACAGTCCGGATTAGAAATCAACGATTGAAGGTGAAATTGAGCAGACGAGCATATGAAATCAAATAAATATAACGCAACAGATGAAATTGAAGGTGAGTGATGAAAGGTTTGTGAAATCAGTCGGTCATACCACAGATGAAATCGATTCGTTCAACTTAGGTTCAAGTTTTTTTCTTCTTTTTTCTATTTTATTTGTTTTGAGCTTAAGTTTAAGAGTTAGGCTACATCATATATCAAAGATAGCTACAATAGTATGATTGAGTTTTTGGTTTTAATAACCAAAATCAAAAGGTTATAATTAACATTTCAGTTGTGCAAACAAAATGATGGCAAGTAACTTTAGCTAGCTTTCATAAACATCTTTAACATAATTTGGGTTTTTACCCACCAACCATAAAAAATCCAGTATTAAAATAAGTACATCATTATTTTGTCAAATAATTAACCCTTTATGAAAAAAGGTTACGCTATCTATCTAAATAGTCTATTATTAAATGTTTGTAACCGATCATATATAACAATTAGCAAATGAAATGAACAATATAATTTCATTCTTTATGAATTAACTATCAAACCTTTATTGTTTAAAGTTTGGCTATAAAGTTTTCTAGATTTTAAAATACTTACCATACATTCCACTCAAATTTAACTATAATAAGGGTAGGGTTATAGTAAAAAATATGTTTAATCTAAAAGCCTAAAAAAGATTGTGTGCTTCACACATGTTCTTCTATTGCTTTAAAGAGGATGACATTTTGATCATTATGTTAAATGCGTTAACTTATTGTGTCTTATACGTTTCTTGTGTCAAATATCAGTTAATTAGTGTCATATATTTTACATTATTTGTTATGTATATTAATCATTATGTTTTACGTTTTTGATCATTTTGTGTAATTTTTGTCATTATTTTTATAGATTATAAATTTGTTATCTATCATTGTATTTACAATTAGACGACACAATGATATAATTTTACCAATCTATTTTTTAAAACTCATAGCTTTAAAGATAACACAATGAGTTGTTTTTATCGTTATTTTTAATAGATTATATAAACTTATTATTAATCATTGTGTTTTACCATTAGAGGTGCACAATGATGTTATATTATTAATGTATTTTTCAAAACACTCATAGTATTCAAGATAACACAATAACAATCAAAAGACACGATGAGACATTATGTTATTTTCTTATTGTTTTCAATGTATTAGATTAATTAGTTGTTAATTTATGATTGTATTTTACATATTAGAGATACACAAAAATATTATTCCATCATTATATTTTTTTAAAATTAATCATTTTTTAAAAACACAATAGTATTTAAATTAACACAATAACTAATAAAAACACACGATAAATTGCACTAAAAACACAATGACAAAATATGAGTTTAAAAACATAAATCTGTTTATATAACTGTACTCGTTTTAAATATAAAAAATACTCGTTTTTTGGTGTAACTTTTATAAAAAATAAAATGTTGTATATAAAAGTTATAAAAGTTAAAAAAAAAAGAACTTGCAAAAAGTCAACAAAAATGACTATTCTTAAAATACCAGTTTAACAAACTTTTTCATAAAATTTGATCTCAACTGTTGATTAAAATGTGTATTGTTAAGATTACTTATTACACTTTTAGTTTTACAAGTCTTTCTATTTGACATTTTCCTTATATATACGATATACATTTATTAACTTATATTTCAAAAGTTGATCAAAAACTTTTGTACTATAAAGTTTGGCCCCTCAACTATAATTAAAATTTTTAATACAAGGATATTTTTAATCACTCTTATCATACGTTTCAAACTTTAACATAAATTTTTAGTCGATTTTTAACTACTTTTATCATATATTTTGACGTAAATTTTAATCGAAGCACAAACATATGAGTCATCAAAACTGATTTATGGTTTCGTTTGTACAAAAAGTAACGCGGGTTATCCTTCTTATTTCATTTGTTGTGACATTCATCGGCATAAATTTTCTTTTGAACTAAGCGTTACATATTTCTCGTCGTATCAACCTCTTCATAGCGCTCATGCTTACATCTTCTAGTTATACATATAACCTATACAACCTCACAATTGCCACCACATAAGCACAATAACATATTGAGAGCAAAATCAACAAAAATAGCTAAAAAATAATAAAATGTCATAAGTATGCCTATTCCAATTTCGAGGCTTACATTTCCGTCACAACAAAAGCGTTGGATGTGTATTCTTTACATAACTATTTTGACATTAAAACATTATAAAAAATAATCAAAGTTACCAATGTTAAGATAATGCTTTATTCACTTTAAAATAGTATTTAAATACATAAAAATATTCTATAAACTTCTTAATCCATTCCTTTATTTTTTTAATGTAAAGTCTTAAAAATATAAAGAAGCTTTTGTCAAAGGACATGATTCTAATTTCATAGGGTAGTTAGTACTAAACATTCAAACCTTAAGGGCCCCTGTGTAAAACATTGGACTCCAATGGACCTACGGTAGGGCAAGGGCAAAACGGGGAATAAAAAAGGCATAAAGCTTTAAAGAAAAAACACTCGCTTAGCTTCTCTCACCAACACCATAGTAAACATGCACCGTCAATCCCTCGGCTCACCGGCGTTCAAGCTTCACAGCCACGGCGTCATCTTCGCCGGCGACGGAGCTATCAAAGCCGACATTGACAGTAACTCCATCTCCGACGACCTCCAGAGCCACCGGAAAGACAAATCACCATCGTCTTCCGCCGGAGCTCCCGACGACGAACAACGCAAGTCTCCGAAGCCTTATCAACAGAGGCATGTGTTAGTATCTTCTTCCACAAGACTCGTTCACCTTATTCCGCTTCTCACGTTCTTATGCTTCCTAATCCTTTACTTATCCTCTCATGATCCTTCACGGAAAGGTAACTGTTCGTAATCGATTGATTCAACCGAATTGTAATCAATAATTCATCCTAATTCGTTGATTTCGTGATTTTATCTGTTTTGCTTCAGATTTAGCTCAGTTTAGCGGATTCACAACGATTTCGTCGAAGAAGACCTTTATAGGTACTGTACATCAAATGTTGATTGATTTTACAATTGTCTACAGATTCGAGCTATTCGTCGATCGGAAAACGTTCTCTCAATGTTTGATTCAGTTAATTGATAACGATAAATGTTGATTGATTAATTGATTTACAGATTTGAACAATTCATAGAAAGTTTGATTTAATGAAATTGTTGTTTTCGTGTATCAATTCATAGATTCGATTGATTTGGATGATAATGCCGGAGGCGGATTTCTGAAGATTGATACGAACGATGCGTTGGCGATTCGAAGCATGAGAAACTTACAACAACAGCAGCAGCAGCAGCAGCATCGTCTTCACCGGAAACTCGGTCAATAAAGTCAAACCACCGGTGCTCCGCCTGTTCCTCCGGCCGGTGAGAGCCTCACACGTGCCTAATTTCTGAATACCTTTTGTTTCCACCGCGTGTCACGTGTGTACCGTATAGCATAATATATACACATGATGCCATTGTCAATTGTCATTTCCTTTTGTGCATGTGAATTTGGCATCTTCTGTAACTGCAAACATATCGATCCAATTTCTTCATTGATGAATGCAAGGTGTGCAGCTTAAGTCAGCAAGTGTTTTTGGGGTGCGTAGGATAGCGAACACGCGCATGTTAGGATAGGCGTATGTTAGAAAAGATGCGCTTTGCCCTCGTAAAAGAGAAAGTAGGGTTAATGTTAATGGAATACAGCTGGAAATTGGAAGTATAGGACCGTTGGTGTACCTTGGGGTTAGCGGTTGGTGTTGTTGACAGCTAGCGAGGGAGGGCATTTTGGTAATTTTACCGAAATTAATATCACTGACGCATATGCCATTAGAATTTAGATCTTATTTTATGTCACCAGCTGGACCCTACTATTGTAGTTGAAATAGTTCATGAGAGACCATATATATATGTATATGTGAGTATATAAATATACACACACGTACATGGTTCTATTAAATTACTATATTTCCTTTAATCTTTTACTAGGTCTATCGCAGTAGTTAGCATTTTGTTTTTCCTTCTAAAGTACGTGATCAGTGGATTTAGGTTATTTTCAAAAGGATCATTTTCGTAATGTATGAATCCACATTTTCAACTTATCAAAAAATGCGAGAGCATGGCTTATCGTGACCTCTTATAAAAAAAGGGTGGGCACGGGAACCAAAACAAACCGAATGCAGCTCTACTCGAACTCGGTTCGGTTTCAAACCAATCCGCTAGGTCCTGTTCGAATTTACAAATTCGAGCGCAAACTTCATGCTCGAACTCGGTTCGGTTTTAACCGAGCACTCGGTTTCGTGTTACAATTTTAAACAAAATTAATAATTCATTTAAGAGTTTCAACTTTAAGTTACAACCCAAATTCAACAAAATAACAAATAAAATATACATATAAGTTTGAGAAAATAAAAATCTAAAACACATGAAGTTTTAACTCAAACTCAAATGAATCACGATAAAATCCAAGTCCACTACCTCTACTATGATCATTTCCACGTCAATTATACCGGATTTTCTTCTTTGACCATCAGCATCCAACAAGCTTGATTTACATTAATCAACCTGATTCATTGTTTAAAGAGACATCAAGTTGATTCAAAAGATAAACAAACATCAATACCAAAACAATAATTATAATTAGTAAATATTCTATATCTAACTTTTCTCGAGAGACATTTTTTCATATATTGGTACATAATTCGAGTGAAAATATAATTCGAGTGAAATCGAGCGAGCGACAAGCGAACATACTTGTGCTCGTGCTCGATTCGTTTTCAAACCGAACCGAGCCGCTCGGTTTGTTACAACAGAGCCAAAAATCAAACGAGCAAAAATCCAAACTTTTTTCGTACGAGTTCGAGGAAGTTTCGAGCGTCGTGATATTTAACGGCCCTAATATTCTACACATAATTTAATGCATGCATCAAGTGGTTTGAATCCTACCGACTCGCAATCAGATGTGGTTGAAAATTCTCCCTAGTACACTTTGTCTCTATTCATACGTCCTCGTCTGGTCTTGAATTTCTTTCCTTAATAGTTTAAAGAACATTGTTAACAAGATAGTCACTCCATACACTGGTAGCCTATAATGCTTGATTGTAGTCTATAATTTTCTTATAGAGAGAAGCGTTGAGGGGAGAGTCTAGAATTAAGTATGATTTTAAGAAATTTACACAAACACTTCGTATAGAGTTTGGTTAAGATTTTTTAAGACACTTCTATCTTTACCGTAATAAAAATAAGCTGAACTTCGGGTCCTATGTTTAGGGGCCTAATTTATATGAGAGAATATTTTTATTAAATATCACTTCATCTTTAATATGCGATTATATGTCATATGGTGTAAAAAATATATGTTATCATATTCTCACGTGTTAGAATCATAAGCAAAAAATTATATATATATTTTTTATACAAAAGAGTCACATTTTTGTAACCAGCTTTGAACCCTAAAAAAAGTTAGGACATTCTAAACTTAATATAGTTTTAGAAGATGTTGAAACATTGGATGTTATTAGTTTGTGTTTAGAGAACTCGCTCCTCGTCATTGTTTGATAGTTTTCGCATCCCAAATTATATCATACAAAATCGAAAAATATAGCCGCTATTTATATTTTATGAAAATATATAAACTATTTAATGTGTTTCTCTCTGTTATTTATTAAGGGAAACTAGTTGGGCACCCAGACGCGCGTTGCGCATCATAAAGACGGGTTAAACGGAGGCTCAGAACTCTGTCATCATAGCCATAAGCTAACACTTTTAACAAACGATGAGAGTTGATGACAGGAGGCAACATGATCAGAATGTTGCTTCTCAAAACTAATGGCTGATGTCGACTAAAGTATGTCGACACATCGCAACAGTCCATACTTCACGTCAAAGCTCAGACTCGTTTTTGAGCGTCATAGACAACAATATTCAACAATAATAGCAGCACCCAAATCAAATTTATGACACAGGTAAATACAATGACAAATCCAGTATCGCCAATGATACCCATAGCCCTCAGATGCGCCCAATGGCCATCGTCATCAAGCAAACTATGAAAGGCAAACTTATAAGGCTCGGAAGCAGTTGTTTGTTGCGGCTGCAAACATCAAGTTTACCTCACCGTAACAACAAACATAACCTTCTTTTCATCATCATCGCCTCAAAACCATCCAACATTAACCTCTAAACATTTAAAGAACAACCGGCAGCATGCATAGGGTCTCAGATGAGGTTACGCTTATCGTCATCGACTACTACATCAAAGAGTCAAGTCCAGTGATACCAACGCGTGTGATGAATGGGGCTCAGAACCGGATTTCAGTTATGGCTGCTAACCGTAAACGGTAGCCACGTCAAAGCAACCCAAAACTATTTTTTGAATATCATCATAGCCCGACGCTATTCTAAATTAAAAATGTACAACAACATACGACATGTACATGTCTCAGATGAAAACAGTTTCATCGTTACCGACTTGAAACAAAGCACCGATTCATTTTTCCGAATGCAGCATCATGGTGTAACCTCAAAAGCGAACATAGGGACAGGGGTCTCAGACGAACAGTCGTCATCATCATCAAACTGTATCACCGACATATGAACCTCCTTCACTGAACCACAAAGGATGAGGGTTCTCTTTCCGTAATAACGGACCAACTACTTCCAGGCAAAACACGCGATAAACTGAAACAATAACAACAACAACCACCTGAAGACCACCGTTGGTCAACTCAAAGGCCACCAACGGCAATGGCGACACACAAACACCAACCAAAGCTGGCAAAAACCTGCATTACCTTAACCACAGAGGGGAGGCGAAGCAGCAACAGAGCCATGTCTCATCATCATCAATACAACACAAATTAACCTAACCATCTTCATAAGTGTCACCATAAGCATTTTGGTTAAATGATGTTAATTTAAAATGAAAGGAAACAAATGAATTTACTTTAAGGACAGAGGCCTGATCTCTAGACCACATCCTTCTGGGGCCCTAGAAGTAAGTTAAATGTCTATAGGTAAGCTTATGATTGGTGTAGATTATTAACTTGTTAACAATTAGAAATATAGCAATGATAACTTACTGCAAGCATTCTGTTGCATCATAAATGTTTATTGTTATAGCTAGAATTAGATCACCTTGAGAGATGGAAGCCCTATTAGCAGGTGCACCTAGAGAAGCTAAAATAACCATGAGACCAGAAAGAGCACCCTCGTTGTATAAAGTAAATGCTGCATAGATATAGAATCCGTTACAATCTTCATACCCTCGAACTTTTGAACTTATCAGGCTCCAGAAAACAGGTGAAAGGGTCATCCAATTTGGCAAGCATCTCTTTTTATTGCTGCATGTAGATGCAAAAAATGCATCGTGTTTTAAGCAATTGTATAATTTAGCAATATTGAAACAATGTCTTACATGAATTAAGACACATAAAGCTAGTTATGTATCATTATCATAAAAGCTAAGAATGTCACAAAATAGAAACTTAAGAGGTGAAAACAAAAAAAATCATGCATGTATGTTCAAAGTTGTTCATTGGTTCATTACGCAGGGCGTTTTCCCTGTACCTAAACCAACTTTGACCATTAAAGATTTTGTCAACATAAGCATGGTCAATTGTTCTCCATGCCTCAAGGAACAGAAGATTCTCCTTAGTGAGGGCCCCTGTATATAAGCCCTGTGTGTAACATCTTGGAACAAAGTATAAACAGACCTTTATTGAAACATTATACAGAATGCAAACTAACAAATAGAAACTTACAAGGAGATTTCAGAACAGGAGTAGCAATGGCCATAGCCGACGTCATTCCCAACGCAATTCGAACAAACAAATCAGGAAATGAATAACAGAAGTTTATGCTTCTCAACCCAGTCCTCACCGTCTTTTAACGGAGCCTTTCCCACTCCTTACCATCGACCCCCACCTGCTATTTTCCCTAAACCCCCTACTGCACCGTCGCCCTCTCGACCCCTCGTAACAAAACCCTAATCGCCACCACTAGGCTTCACCAGAAGATTCCGGTGAATAAGAAATCCGGTGGCGGAAAACAAACCGCCGGTGAAGTGCTCGCAAAGAGCAGCCATGGAGTGCTTGCAAAGAGCAGCCATGGAGTGCTCGCAATCGTTGGTGCTCCAAACTATCAACCAACAGTTGGTAGTCATCTTCGTCTTTATCTCTTGGGTGGATCTGGTGGCGATGGGGCGGCGATTTGGATTGTGTGGTCGGAAGACGGTGGCGGTGGTGGTGGTTTAGGGTTTGGGGATTTTGGTGGTGGTGGTCGAAAGACGGTGGCGATGGCGGTGGTGTACCCTTCACTATTCATACTGTTCATTTACATTGCTTTTTAAATATACAGGAAAATGTGCAAATAAAGAGATCCTTAAATTAAAAAAGTATAACAAGTAATCTTAACCAGTAATATTATGAATCAATGGTTGAGAATTGAGATTAGTGAAAGTTTGTTAGATGAATGTTTTAGTAACAAACACGTTTGTTGACTTTTTACAAGTTCCCTGCTTTTTTAAAGCTTATAACTTTTATTGTACGATATTATTTTTTAATAAAAATTATAACACAAAAGGAGTGTTTTTAAATCTTTAAAATAAGTACAATATTATTATGTATAAAAGAAATAAATTTTATACGTTTTTAAGCTCATATCTCGTTATTTTGTTTGTTTAGTGCATTTTATTGTGTTTTTTATTAGTTATTGTGTTTTTTTTAAAAACATGAATTAAAAAAATATATAATGTTGGAGTAACATTATTATATATCTATAATATGTAAAACACAATAATAAAATTAACAACTAATTAATTTAATACATTAAAAACAATGACAAACTAACACAATATCTTATTATGTTTTTTTATCTTCATTATATTGAGGGCGGGCCTTGGCGCAGCGGTAAAAGCTGTTCCTAAGGGACCGAATGTCTCAGGTTCGATCCGTGGAAACGGCCTCCCCACAAAATGTGGGGGAAAGACCGCGTACATCTTCCCTTAAATGGGACGGACCCTCCCTGGACCCTGCGAAAACGCGGGAGCTCTTTGCAGCACCAGGTACGCCCTTTATCTTCATTATATTATCTTGAATACTATGAGTTTTAATAAATACATTAGTGAAATAACATCATTGTATACTTCTAATTGTAAAAAAAGTGACAGATAACAATTTTATATAATCTATAGAAACAATAACGAAATCAACACAAAATTATTTAAAACGTAAAACACAAAGATGAATACATATAACAAATGATTTAAAATATATGGTACAATAAACGTACAAGACACAATTAACTAATGTATTTGACACAATGACCAAAATGTCATCCCCTCTAAACAATAAAATAACACGTGTTAAGCCTACAATCATTCTTAGGCTATTTAGATTAAACATATTGTTTTTACCAATGTTATCAAAACCGGACCGGAAAGCGAACCGGACGGCCTAGAGGTTCACTGGTCGGACCGGTCGGACCGGTCGGACCGGATTACGAACCGGATGACGTCATAAATATTTAAAAAATATAAAAAAAATCTAAATATTTATATTAACAAACCGGTGTTCCTTAATCCAAAACAACATCCAAAATACATACCATTCAAGTAAACATAGTCCAAATTAATGAACCGGTGTTCCTTAATCCATATCCAATAATATTTTTCTATTAAAATTAAAAAAAATCCAAAAACCGGTTCGCCGGTTCCGGTCGGACCGGTCGACCGCGCGAACCGGCCGGTTCAACCCAAAACGGTCCAGAACCACCAAACCGAACCGGCTTCATCACCGGTTCCCGGTCGGACCGGCCGGTCCGGTCCGGTTTTGAAATCATTGGTTTTTACTATAACCCAACTCATTATTAAATATCTCATTTTAAATAGACGTCTATACTGCATATTTGATTCAAGCGTGTATATAGGGGGTTGGTTTCCGTGAGAAGTGTAGAAATTGATTTTAGACCGTTAATTATACTAAATCGATGGTTAAGATTAAGTGGTGATAAATTAGACAAAAAAGTTAAAATTTTATTATCTTTAATTTCAAGTTCCTTGAGTTACGGCGGGGACGTAAAAACATGAAAAAGGTAACATCGAACATTGCAGGAACCCATGCGTTGAAGGTAAGAAAACAAAACATCTGAAACTTTATATAGAAAGCTAAACTATCACAAACTCATGCACTAAGGCGAGCCGTTAATAATATTTTAAATTTAATATAAAAAGAAACATTAAAAGAGTTACACCGAAACGTTGATAAAATTTAGTCACGTCGCAACTGAAAAAACAAAACAGTTAAAAACATTAACTAATAGAAAATAGAGTAAATTTCGGTTTTGGTCCCTGTGGTTTAACCATTTTAACCATTTCAGTCCAAAAAGGAATCTTTGATCATATCATGCCCTGTGGTTTCACTTTTGTAACGATTTTGGTCCCTGACACTAACTCTGTTAGTTTTTACAATTAAATGTGAGGGTACTTTGGTCATTTTACATTTGGAGGACTAGTTATGTAAATCATATTAGATTAGGATAATTGTTGTAATTTTTTAAAATAATAAATAATTAAAAAATCAATTATCTCTTCACCATTTAACAGTCAAACACATTACTTTCTTTCAACCCATTATCTCTTCACCATCTCTGCCGCCAGGACGACCACCGTCGTCTCCGGCGACCGAACGACCACTGTCTTCTCCGGGGACCAGGCGACCACCGCCATCGCCGGCCATCGCCATCTCTGGTGACCAATCGACCCCTTCCATCTTTACCGGTGACCTTATTGTCCCCCCTGTCGATACATCCTAATCGCAACACCACAAAGGCTACCTTCTGCACCCTGTTGATAACCCACCTACATCAATTCATTCAATGGCAGATCCTCTTCATCCTCCTCAAACCTCTGTCAAACCACCTCCCTCCGACGACAAACCACTCCTACCATAAGGAACCTACGTCATCCAGATCCCCAAAGACCAAATCTACCGCCTACCTCTGCCTGAGAACTCACGCAAGCTGCAAAACCTCGCTAATCGGAAACCTAGACGGAGCTGCTGCTGCCGCTGCTTCTGCTGGACCATCGCCACCGCATTCATTCTCCTCATCCTCCTCTCCGTCGCCGCCGGTGTCCTCTACTTAGTCTTCCGCCCGGAAAAGCTTAAATACTTGATCGATAGCCTCGCTTTAGGAGGCGTCAATCTCACTTCATCGTCGACGATGTCTCCGCGTTTAACAGTCAAAATTAGGGCTGAAAACCCTAACGATAAGCTCTCTATCTTCTACATACGAAAGGGGAGCTGGCGATGGAGGTGGCGGTGGTGGTGTGGTGCAAGCGGTGGAAGGGTGGTGGGGGTTATGGTTCCAATTAGGGGTTTGGGTTGGGTTGGGTTGGGTTGGGTTGGGTTACATTTAAGTTTTATTTTTTAATTTTTTATTGTTTTAAAAAATTACAACAACTATCCTAATCTAATATAATTTGCATAACTAGTCCTCCAAATGTAAAATGACCAAAGTACCCTCACATTTAACTGTAAAAACTAACAGAGTTAGTGTCAGGGACCAAAATCGTTACAAAAGTGAAACCACAGGGCATGATATGATCAAAGATTCCTTTTTGGACTGAAATGGTTAAAATGGTTAAACCACAGGGACCAAAACCGAAATTTACTCTAGAAAATAAGTATAAAAATTATATGTTAGAAGTTGGAGGGTAAAAAATACAGAACTGTGAAAAACCAAAATCCTAAATCAGTTTTCATGACTTATATTAAGTTTTGTTTTTTTATTTTTTATTGTTTTAAAAAATTACAACATTTATTCTAATCTAATATAATTTACATAACTAGTCCTCCAAATGTAAAATGATCAAAGTACTATCAGATTTAACTGTAAAAACTAACAGAGTTAGTGTCAGGGACTAAAACCGTTACAAAAATGAAATTACAGGACATGATATGATCAAAGATTCCTTTTTTGTATTGAAATGGTTAAACCACAGGGACCAAAATCGAAATTTACTCTAAAGCTTATAAGACAATAACAATAATAAACAAAAAATTATGAGTGTAAAAAAATAAGTATAAGGTGTTAATTATAACTAAACTCTATGTAAACTTTCAGGGTCAATTTATGTAAATTAAAATTGCTTATGTGCATTAAAGACTTGTATAATACACTGAAAATATATTGTGTTTTGCGTTTTAATATATAAACAATATTGTTATATTCTTTTAAAAAGATAAAAAAAGATTTTTTAGATAACACATAATTCTGTACGTATAAACATTA
The DNA here is from genome assembly GCA_024085815.1 of Flaveria linearis. Taxonomy (NCBI): domain Eukaryota; kingdom Viridiplantae; phylum Streptophyta; class Magnoliopsida; order Asterales; family Asteraceae; genus Flaveria; species Flaveria linearis. The sequence continues at coordinate 15,035,417 of CM044011.1, forward strand.
TGCATGGTACATAATTATTGGTATGCGAATTTAAACATTATACGAGTATGTGACTATGTATGCGTGGTACATAGTTACATGCATATACCCAGCACGTAATAATAAATAGATGTTTATATCTCTTGCTTGATGTACATGTGTCATAGAGAATGCAACTTATACACATTTCCTAACGTTTTCCCATTTATACAATAACTGTCATATCAAAATAGATGGATAAAACATCACTATAGATATGAATTATTTTTCTAGACGTTACTGAAAAAGCATATGATGATTGATCACAAATATGTCTACTATCATTACTTTCACTATAAACCCAAAGAAATGGACACATTCAAATGTCCAAACTACACGTATCACTCTAAATTAAATATGAGAAGAATTATATTATTTTTATATAGAAAAGGTTTAATAGTTTTTTGATACACAAAAAGGTGCTGGGCTATAATAATTGGTTGGTTATATGGATAAGATGTTGAAAGAATCTAAACCGACATCAATGATTTTGATAGCTACAAAATAAACAACTATCTTTACATAATTTACATAAGAAAAAAGTGCAAATACAAAGTGTATTTTTGCTACAAATTGTATTTTTGCTACAAAGTGTATTTTTGCTACAAAGTATGAGAAGACACAATAAGTCAAAAAAAGACACAATGAGTCAAAAAAAGACGCAATGAATCAAAAAAAACACAAACAAAATTATATCTCATAATCAAAATCGAATTTCAAAAATGTAATTCTGAGTTTTTGTTCCCCTAGTCGTCCTCAATAAGAAAAAAACGAAAAAATAAAAAAATTAACGTTTTTTTATTGTTTCATTTACAAAAGACACAATAATTCCACTGTGTCATTATGAAAGACACAATGACGTCATTGTGTCAATATAAAAGACACAATGACGTCATTGTGTCATTATACACAATGAAAAATTTTTTTTTTCTGAAAGTGGACAACGAGATGAACGAAGGCTCCGAAGTGTTTTTTTAAAATTCGATTTAGATTGTGAGATATAAATTTTTTTGTATTTTTTAGTCTCATTGTGTCTTTTCACACTTTGTAACAAAAATACACTTTGTAGAATAATCTCACCCTTTACATAATTAGGTGTAAACCTTAATGTTCATTTAACAAATTTTTATTTTTCATTTCATGTTTTAGACTTCCTTTTGACATAAAACGTTCTTTCGATATAGGTGTCAGACACGTCATAAAACAACTAATATTGGTATCAGTGGCGGATTTAGAATAAAAATTCAGGGGTAACGTAAATTTTTTTTACCGTACATTTATCGAAAAACACGATAATAAAAAGGTTCGAATGAATATCATGCAAATCAAATTTATTTGGTATTGAAGGAAGTGATCCTAAAGAAATTAAAATCGAAGGAATAGTTTACACAACATCATTATTAATTGGTTGCATATCATTATCATTATTAGAATCAATATAACTGGTTGCATATCATTATCATTATTATAATCAATATCATTCTTTTAAAATTTTCTTTTAAATAACAATTGTCAATAATAACTTGGGTTTTCATCTTTCAAATCCCTAATTTTATCTATACTATATATAAAGCATTTAGGAGGGGTATTTTAAGATACCTTAAAATTAAGAACACAAACTTGTTTTAATGTATAAGGTACAATCATTTTTAAGGGTATAATAGTAATTATATCATTATTTACGGATTACCCCTTATAATTAGTTATATAACATCCCTACACTTACTAACACTTACATAAAAGTTTAACAAATTTGAATAATTAAATATTTTAAATTTGCTTTAGTTTAGGAATTTAAGAATCAATTATTCAACCCTATCCATAATTTTAGGGATTTAGTAACCAATTATTAGATGTAACATATAAATATTTTGATTTTAATAAGTGGAGTTATTTTATTTCTATTAAATGAAATTTAAATTATGAGGTAATAGTGAATAAAATAACAACTTTAAACCTTTATATTAACATTTATGTAAAAATTTAACAAAATTGGAATATTAATAAGTGAAGTTATTTTTCCTGTTAAATAAAATTTAAATTATGAGATAATAGTGAATAAAAAATAACATCTTTAAACCTTTATACAAACCGTTGCCGTAAAAATTTAACAAATTTGAATTACTAATAAACTAATTGTACACATATACATCATTGAGTTATAAATAATTGTAAACAACTTTAAATATTGATACTAAGTGTACACATATACTAACTTTAAAGGTGAAGGGTATTACCATTGACGTTACCGTAAAATTTTTAACAAATTCGAATTACTAATAAACTAACTGTACATATATATAGCATTGAGTAATAAACAACTTTAAATAACTTTAAATATTTATACTAACTGTACACATATACTAACTGTGACACCCTACATAAATCCCACATCGGCCGTAGACAGGAGAGATTCCTGATTCATAAGGAATGTCTGGTCTCTAATATCATCAACGCGTTTTGGGCGTATTGGCTGTGGATGAGAGGAGAACTCCACAGTTAAGCGTGCTCAGGTGGCAGCAATCCAGGGATGGGTGACCTCCCTATGAAGTTTTCACCTGTGCAACCAAAAGCAAATCCGTGAGCTCCTCGTCGGCAAAGCGGACAATATTGGTGGTATGAGGTCGGGTGTTACAGAATGGTATCAGAGCCACTCCTTTGCCGTTCAGGATGTTGGACATACCTCACCGAGGATGGTGACTTCTTGGGCTCATCGAGGACGATGAGTCCAAATGTGGGGTGATTGTGACACCCTACATAAAAATCCCACATCGGCCGTGGACAGGAGAGATTCCTGGTTCATAAGGAATGTCTGATCTCTAATATTACCAACGCGTTTTGGGCGTATTGGCTGTTGGAGAGGAGAACTCCACAGTTAAGCGTGCTCAGGTGGCAGCAATCTAGGGATGGGTGACCTCCCTGGGAAGTTTTCACCTGTGCAACCAAAGCAAATCCGTGAGCTCCTCATCGGTAAAGCGGACAATATTGGTGGTATGAGAGGTCGGGTGTTACAGAATGGTATCAGAGCCACTCCTGTGCCATTCGGGATGTGGGACATCCCTCACCAAGGATGGTGACTTCTCGGGCTCATCGAGGACGATGAGTCAAAAGGGGGGGGTGATTGTGACACCCTACATAAATCCCACATCGGCCGTGGACAGGAGAGATTCCTGGTTCATAAGGAATGTCTGGTCTCTAATATCATCAACGCGTTTTGGGCGTATTGGCTGTGGATGAGAGGAGAACTCCACAGTTAAACGTGCTCAGGTGACAACAATCTAGGGATGGATGACCTCCCTGGGAAGTTTTTACATGGGCAACCAAAAGCAAATCCGTGAGCTCCTCATAAGCAAAGCGGACAATATTGGTGGTATGAGAGTCCGGGTGTTACACTAACTTTAAAGGTGAAATGTACTACTGTTGAGTAATTTACGTAAATATTGATTTTTTAAATTTGAAACAAATACTCATAAGTTTTCTAAAACAATCTATCTCTACTATATATAAATTATATGAGAGTGATATTTTAAGATACTATAAAACTAAGAGCAATTATTTTATTTAATGCATAAGATACAACCATTTTTTAAGGTAAAATAGCATTTATAACGTTATTTATATATTACCCCTTACAATTAGTTATATAACAACCTTACACTTATATAAACTTTTACATTATCTATTCACAAAAAAAACTTATTTTGTTTAAGATTTCAGCTATATCTTTTAATTTATCACGTTTAGAAACTTTTAAGAATACAACTGTAACGTGTATTTTTTTAAACGTTTTGGTGTAAACTTTTTGCTGAACCGATCTGTATTTTGTGAGATACAATAAGTTAATACGCAAATGTACAAGTAATTATTTAAAACCCATTTATTTGGTGTTTTAAATATTAACTTAGAAAAACATAAAAGACTTTGTAAAAATATTACAAGAATAAAAAATATTAGAAACACGTACCAGATGTAATTGTCGCCCCGCCGCATTGCGCGGTCACCCTTCTAGTAACAAATAACACAAAAAATTACAAATTGTATTTGAAAATAACACAATTCAAATCCCAAATTTCAATATCAAATCTCTAATTCATATTTTAAATCGGTACTTTATACACCTAATTTCATAAGCCTAAATATTAGAAATTAAACCAAATAACCATTAAACATTATCATGCTCTTGAAATATTTCAAATCACTAATTTGTATAACATATAACACTAAAATATTAGAAAATGATCAACATAAACTCTAAATCCTAATTTCATAGTGTAATAGAGTAAAAAAATAGAGATTTTTACCTTGAAGTGTACGGTGAAAGATCATAGGTCGGCGGTGGAAAGGGTCGTCGCAGCAAGCGACAGGTCGGCGGCCGGTGTGCCGGACGACCGACGGTTTAAGGCTTCAGCTGTAGAGGGAGGGTCAGCCGGTGTGGGTGGTGAGTGGCTATGGGAAGTGTCGATGGCCGATGAATGTTTATTTTTTCTCAAGTTTTATATTTGATTTTTTTATTTGGGCTAATTAGTTATTAGTTTTGGGCTTTTAAATTGTTTGATTTTTTTTTGTCTTAATTGTTATTTTAGGCTTGTTGATTATTATTGTATTGGACTATGGTTATTTTGGTCTTATTAGTTATTAATGTTTTTATAAAATATGATATTTTTAGTAAAAATACTAGACTATTTTTTATAAAATTAAAAACTTTATATGAAGTGTTGAGTTTAAAAAATTTAGGGGCAACGTAATTTTTTTCCAAGGGTAATGTAATATTTTTTCAGGGGTAATGTAATATTTTTTCAGGGGTAACGTAAACTATAAATTTAATTTTTTTATACAAATCCGTATTTTTTACATTACCCGTTAAAAGTTGAGGGGTAGCGGAGGCCGGAGGCTAGCCCTCCTATCAAGCTAGATCCGCCCTTGATTGGTATGGAGGCGATCAACCTTATAATAGAGTCGGTTGTCTATATAATTAAGATGGCCAAAAAATATATAAAGGTACAAATCATATAATCAAGACGGACGACCGTCAAAATAAAAATAAATAAAGTAAATAAAGGCAGATGGTCATGTTATAGAAACATACAGTAAAGGGAAAATTAAGCGACATTAATAACTTAAAGAGACAAATGAGAAAGGTTGCTTATCAAATGGGCAATTTTGCATAAAAATGTAGTTTCATAACGCATTGGACTATAATTTTACTATTTTGTGCCCTGTTTCGGCTCCTATATACGACATTCTTATAGTAATTTATAAAATATATACACGATATCTGATACGAATTCTCACAACAATTTTCATATGTATTCTTGAAATCATTCGTCTTATTCGATCAAAGATTTTAGAGTAATGCTGAAATTTTTGATCATGATTCGAAAGGTTATGGAGCTAGAAAACTTCAAACAAATGCAATTCCTACACTGTTGAAGGAATAGGATCATTGCAATGGTCAAATGGATTTAAAAATCATTTAGTTTCATATGCGGTTGAAATGATCGCTGAGAAAATGGTTTGGATACTTTGGAAAAAGTGATGTTAAAGCTTTGAAGGACACCGGACATGTGAGTAAACCCATACAATGTGAATTGATATGGAAATGAAAGAATAAAAAAAAAGAGAGAATTGCATAAATGGTCCCTATGGTTTTATCAGATTATGTTTGGTCCTTAAATTTTAAAAATTGTAAGTTTTTTTAGTTTGCTTACAATATCATTTTGTTTTCCTTTTTCATAAAAAGTATTAAGATACAATGTCTTTAAAATTTAAGCACATCGTTGTGATACATTTAGTTTATATATAACTTAATATAAATCTTATTACACATTCGGTGATTCAGATATACCCAAATGATACACTTTGATGTGTTGTGATATCATAAAATAAGATTGAATTTTGTAAGGTGAATAGTGTTGTGCAACGTTTTAAACTTATCAGAGTACGACTAATGTCACTTAATCGTACCATGTTTAAAACATGACACTCAGATAAAATATAGTGGGGCATACGTCGTTGATTTGTAAGAACAATTATAATCATCCTGAGTGATTTTTTTTTCTTTCCAACATGTTTTATGTACAAATTCTCACTCAGTGGTGAATGGACTTAGGACAGTTGACTGTTGTTTGTTTCCAAGTTTCTGTGTTCACAATATAATTTATATTTTGGCAACAAAATAACCTTTATGTTGGAAACATGTAACTAAATAAATATTTTACTTTTAAAAACTAATGTTTTTGGCATGCTAAGTTTGATGTTTTTTTAACGAACAATGATACATTCCATTGATGTTTATATCAAACACTTACAATAAAGAGACAGGTAAACGGGTAAAAAGTTGCGCCGCAACCCTTTTTAAATGCCAAAAGATGGTTGAAAAAACCAAAAGTTTGTTCCGTCTATATGATATATAAAAAAAGATGATTATAGATTATGTAAAACTCATTGGATCACTTGTGTTCTTGGCAAGGTGGGGATTGTACATGTGTATTAATCTTTTTTATGGACTTATATATTAACTAGTGTAGTTTATCGAGGGTTGACTTTGTAATTGGAAACCAATAATGTTATTCCACTTAAATCATTTTAGCTTCCACGTTACGTTGCCTTTGGGCCCAAAGTTTATATTAATGAAGTATGTAACTTGTTTACGTTTTGATCGATAACTACTAAAGAAGTTTTTAATTGAAGCGGTAACTATGGTTTTGGAAATCGATAAACTATACTAGTCGGACTACTACAGGGTTGGTAGCTCGGATAAAGCCTTTAGGAGCACGATTGGAGCTTTGTGACGAGGGTTTGAAACTGGTACTCGTATCTTCCTCCGCCCACTGACATAGCTCAAAGTTTGGATAGGGTTCGAGCAACCATGGATCATGGCGACTTTGATACCAAATGAAAAAAAAATTAATATCAGTCGAGCTAGCGGCTAGGTTAGTTGGCTATATAACAGCTAGATAGGTTGGTCTTAATGTTTGAAATAAGTTATTTAATCATTAGTTTGTAGGTAATAATTTTAAATAATAAATTTGGTTCACGAAAATAGTATATTTATATAGTTGTATGATAGAAAAGAATATATGTAATAGTTAAACGTCTGATTTGGTTCCCACGACCGATATCCAAACCACAGATAGGACTATTAAACTGTCAAAACCGAATAGTTAAATCTTATACCAGCGTAGTTGATTCGACGCTTGTGATTTAGTAGTTTCAACAGTTTATAAGAACCTTTTAAAAAGTACCATTATACGATTCATCTAGTCATGTTTTTGTTGAATTTATGTACATGAGATCGATTATATTGTTTAGGTAGTATATAATATAAATCTTACTAAAGAAACTAAAACATTGAGTTGGTTAAGGTTACACGCTAATTAATGTATGTTTATTTATTTAATTTTTTATTATTATAAAATAAAAAACTCACACGCCCTTAAATCCTACTTTTAAATCATGAATTTAAACATACAACCTCTTGAAAATTAACATTATTTCATACACTTTGGTACCTAGTGGTACCACTAGGTAAAGGCCCTTTGGCATAATCGTTTAATAATTTTTGGAGCATCTATAAAACACAAAACTTGTAATGTTTCTATAAAATGAAGTAATTAAAATTAAGTTTTTAAGAAGATAATTACTATAAAACCAAGTAATTTTGATTTAGTGTGTAAGAAGATATTTACTTGATAAACAACCAGGTTGACCCAAAAATGTTCTATTTCGCTACATGTGTTTCCAGTTCGACCCAAAATTCATCTGAACTTGTTTACACAAATCTAAACACATGAATTCCATGAAACTTCTTGTATTGTTAGAAATTCACAACATATCAGAACTTAAATAAGTTTCTAACTAGTAACAATTAATAAAACACATTGTGAATATTATCCCTTAAAACGTGAAAGTTTAGATGTGACTTTCAAGTAAGAGTGGTCCTTGTATAATTCACGAGTGGAGCCATTAATTAGGGAACATGGGGGTCATAAAGATATCACTCAAAACTCTAAAGTCTTAGAATCAAATGGTTGTACCCGTGATCATTATCCTCAATATATATCTATGGTTGTGACTTTGTTCAAATCTTTAAAATTAGATCTTTAGTTATAACTTTTCACTGAGCCGTAACAGTGTTAGTCTTCAATATTAATCAACGTTACATTTTCTATCAACTTATAGTACTACTTTACCCATCTTATTAAAATGCATAAAACTCTGATTAACCACATAACCCGCTAGTGATCTTCTTCATACCGTCGTCTCTTCTTCCATTTGCCCGCCACCTTGCTCACTTGCAAATCTCACCAAATAAACGGGGGATGTATTTCGATTTCAAAAACAAATAGGCAACGATGGAATTATGTTTTAAAAAAATTAAAAAAAAAAATTTTTACTTATGTTTTCTGCTTTAGACACCCAATTAAACTATAATATAAGAATTCATAATTTATACTTACATAATAATTTTAAAAGATGACATTTACAAATATGAAATATATGATGCATGGTCTTAAATATCAGCGTGAATAAGGACGCGACAAACGAGTATCCAGGTGCTAGTTTTCATGGATTTAAAATTCCTCAATGATTGAACTCATACGCAATACACTTATTTTATTGTGGGGTCAGCAAATTGGGTTGTATTGTTGTACGCGTGAAAATATTTTAGTTGCAACTTGAATCGATGTTTAATTTAACTATTTTGTAATAACATAAATAAAAATCATTACCCATATATAGTTGCAAATCAATGTTGGTAAAATAAAAACTTAAGTGAAATGAGTATATGCTTGAAATCATGTGGCGTTTTTAGATTAACGCCGGAGAGAATTGATGCCCCTTTAACGCCGGAGGGGGCGAGACGACAGCGTGACGTGGGGGGCTTAACGCCCCATTACGGCAGGTCTAAAAGTTAAAGTTTAAATCTTTTAAGTAAGTGACGGAGCTTGAGGAAATGTGTAGAGGGGGCGGCACTAAACCCTAAACCCTATTTGTTTAGTCTATAAAATATACTTTATTGTGTAGTTATTATCAAAGTTTTATCATGCAAATATTTAAACTAATAACATTTATTCAGAATAATTTGTAAAATCTAATCAATTAAGTAAAACTAAATTTATTCAACTATCTAGCTTCTAAATAATTAAAACTAACAAAATTACACAATTGTATTAAATTCAATTGTTGGAATGCTACAAATTTGAAGAAAGATAATATCTTTTCCAAATGAATACTTTAATTTATCTAACTCTTTAATTTTTTATTTAAAACAAGATAAATTATATTTTAAGAATCAAAACTATAGCTAAATGGATAATAATCTATATTATTAATTTGGTTGGTGAGACTTCAAATTTTTTATTTTATTATCAATGTCAATCCTACATTAACACTTAATTTATATTTATTTTAAGCACAATTTAGTTTGTATATTTTCTCTTTTTGTTCTTACTCATTATTCTGAACGAAATCGAGTGAAACTCAAGCGTAAATATTTATTAATTATGTTACTGTGACTGTTGTTGTTAATAAAAATAAAAGTTGAGAGTGTTACTAGTAAAGTAATGGTATGTATTATTATCAAACAATGTGTAATAGTTTAGATTATTAAAATATAAATTTGTATTAAAACAAAATGTTTTAAATTGTCTATCTCAGTTAAATCGGTTAAACCTAATTTCTTTATAAGAAAAAAATATTTGTTGGGCTAAGTCTAACTTGCAAAACAATGTTGGGTAAACAACTTTATTTTAGGTTATCCACTGGGCCATCAGCCCAATATGCAAAAAGAAAAGGGTTGATGGTTATGACTTATGAGCCGATCATATATGTCTCAACTCCATCGTCAAATTTCTTTTTTTATAGATGTTTTATGCATTTGTTTTATTTCCCACTACTAGCGCTTAGGAATAGTGATTTGGTTTATGAGTGATTTGGTTTAGTATCTGGTTTGATTTGTGATTTGTATAGTATGATTTGTAATTTTAGTTTGTATGATGAATGATTTGGTTTGTTTGATTGGTGATTTGGTTTATGGTTAGTGATTTGGTTTAGTTTGCATGCTTAGCTCTGAAGAAAATTATTTTTAAAGTTTCAAAAATAGGTTTAGTTTAATTACGGAATATTTCAGCATTCTGCAGATGCTAAAAAAACAAACAGTCTTTTTCTTGCAGACTGTAGACATTTGGTCCACCTCTTCTGCTGCAGATGTCTGCAGATGTGGTCCGCAGACTGCAGACCTTTTCTTGCAGAAAAAACAAACAGCACCTTAGTGAGTGTGAAGGTCGTGGTCTAGTAATATTTAAGCATTAAACCCTTACATGCAATAAATTTATTTGGTTTTTATCTCAGCTCTATAAGTTAGGAACTAATCCTTTGTCAATTTAACTTTTACAAGTTGAATGGTGATCTTAGAACCTGATTCGATATAAGTGGTGAATCTGTATTTTACTTTGAATTAAGAAGCGTAGGGATTAGTTTGAGTGGTTTGCCTGTATGTCAAGATGTTCTTAGTCCATCTATCCCAAGATTAGTTTGAGTTTCTTTTCCTTAAATTATTCATAATCTATCTTATCATAATATCAGCTATAGATCTTACTTGAACAGGATCTGTTCTATAGACTCGTACCTCTGTATTCTTGATTCCTAAGAAGACAGAAACCCATGTCTGGTTGATGAACCAACACCGGTTAACCAGAGCGTGATTAATAGAGCTCATGGTCCTGAACCATGGCTCAGTAGAGGATCGTTGCCGGTCCATATTATGGCTCCTGGCATGGTTAATCGGTTGTCTGACAGACATAACTACATTTTAAGGGTTTCGATGAGAGGTAGCAACCGTTTCAACGTCGATGAGTGGTACGATGTTCCATCGAGAAAGGGTAAGGAATACAGGGATCAGAGGCATTCCAAGAACGAGGTAATCACTAAGTTTTTTGTCTCGAATCTTCCACCTAAGTGCTCTTCAGCGGATTTGTCGAATGTGTTTAAGGGTTACGGTGACTATGCGGGTTCGTATATTGCTCGTAAATCAGATAGGCTGGGGAAGAAGTTTGGGTTTTTATCTTTTCGTAATGTGAAAGATGTTAAGAAATTAGAAGCGGACATGTACGATGTATGGATGGGTTCGTATAAATTGTTCGTCACAAAGGCTAGATTTGTTGATGGTGAACGTGTGGATGGGAATTCAGATGAGCATAAAGTTAAGAATCACGTAGCGGCTGAGAAGGAACCAGTGCATGAAGTCCATGCAAACCCTAATTTGGGTAGAGTGGATTCATGCGGTGGTGATAATAGCAGGTCGTATCGTGATACGTTTTTAAACAAGAAATCAACAGGTAGTCAAGATTCGGTGTTGAAGATTGATGACAATATAGAAGGTTTTCTTGAATGGCATAAGGTATCGATCTGTGCAAGAGTAAAAGATTACAAAGTGCTCACTTCACTACATGATTTAATGAAGAATGGGGGAGGGTGTTTGGTCACTATTAAGTATGGGGGTGGACTTAATGTGGTGATAAACTTTAACAACGAACAGGATTGTACCTCCTTTCTGGGCAAGAGAGAGATATGGAACTCTTGGTTTGAATATGTGGAGAGATGGACAGGTCAACTGTTTAAGTTCGAGAGAATAGCATGGTTGAGAATTCATGGGGTTCCTATTAGTCTTGCTATTGATCAGGTGTTTGATGCCGTGGGGAACATATATGAATCGGTAGTTCAATCCACTTGTTTTTCATCGGATGAAAAAGATTTCTCTTATACTTATATCGGGGTTCTTTGTAGTAGTGATGCGAGAGTGGATGATAGGTTTACAATATCATGGAGGGGGGCTTCGATCAAGATATGGGTGGAAGAGGACGCTGAGGAATGGATTCCGGATTGTATTGAGGAGTTTGAAGATTGCCAGATGAAAGATTATTCTGAATAAAAAATGGATGGAAACAATCTTGTTAGTGAGGATGGGGTAGAGATTGAGATGGGAGGTGTTGGAAAAGGTGATCAGGAAGGAGATGGTAAGTCAAATAGTATTAGCTGTGAACATAACCATGTCGAGGTTTCTTCGGCTAATGCAACACCAATCTTAAATGGGGTGGAAAAATCCAATTCCTTGAGAAAAAAGTTTAAAAAGAAAAAGTCTCTTCGGAATAGAGTGGTGTCTCCGGGTGATCATGAACGTCCGAAGAAACGTGCAAGGGAGGATTCGGATATGTTTGGAGTTGACAGGTTAATTGGTATTCTAATTGATAACATGAATGACAATGTTCAAGATGTTGAGATGACCTTTTCTGCGGGATTTTGTACACCGGACTTAAACAAGAATTGTGAGTCTTCGGCACGTGTTCAGGGACCGAGTAACGTGCGAGAGGAGGAGGTTGAGGAGAGTGTTTCAGAACAAGTGTTGGCCCAGATTAATAATCAAATTGATATCGATAAGGAGGCTTCAGTTACGGTGGAGTTTGGAAGAGCTTTGGGGGTTGATAATTTGGATGAGTTTGTATCGCATGTCAGAAACGAAGTTGGTAAGGATGGATTTCAAATTGTTGATCAATGAATCTACTATCTCTTAATATTCGGGGTATGGGTGTTCAAGGGAAGGCAGCTTGGGTTAGAAATTTAAGTGTACAAAATGAGGTAAGTTGTATTTTTTTGCAAGAAATACAATGTAGCGATACTTCTACCTTCGATCTAGGGGATTTTTGGGGTAGGGGCACTGTTCGGTCCGAAGTAGTCGAAGCTTCTGGTCGTTCAGGGGGATTAATTACAATGTGGGATCCGGGCTTTTTCACGGTGCTGGATGTCAAAAAGTCGGCAAACTTTCTGTTAGTTATTGGAATGATCAAAGGAAGTGGGATTCTTACTCATTTTTTGAATGTATATGCGCCTCAGCAACCGGTTGCTAAGCGGCTTCTGTGGAGAGAGATTGAGCAAGTTATGAATCCGGGGGTTGGTTATTGGGTCGTTGCCGGAGATTTCAATTCGGTTAGGGATAGATCGGAAAGGAGGAACTCTAAAGTTCATGTGTCTTCGACTCAAGTTTTTAATGACTTTATTGATAATGCCGATCTTCATGAATATGCTCTACGTGGGAGGAAATTTATATTCGTGGCTGGGAATAAGCTAAGTCGTATAGATCGATTCTGGTGAACTGGGATTTCTTTATGTAGAGATAAATCAGATCATTCGCCGCTTTTGTTGAAGATTGTATCGAGAAATTATGGTCCAAAGCCGTTCCGTTTCTTTAACTCTTGGTTTGATAGGGATGATTTCCACTTTGTGGTTACGGGTATTCTGAATGAAGCGAGATTGGAAGGTGCTCCAGATGAAAAGTTGATGGGTAAGTTTAGACTTCTAAGACAAGGTATAAGCAAATGGAAAGAGGATATGTTAGGACGTGAATGTGAAGAAAAAAAGGTCTTGGAACAAGAGTTAATTCAATTAGAGTTGGCTATGGAAGTAAAAGACTTGAATGAAGAGGAGACGTGGTCTTTTCAAGAAATTAAACGGAGATTGCTTGAATTAGAAAGAATGAGAAACAAGGACATTCGACAAAAATCGAGATGTAAGTGGGCAGCGGATGGGGATGATAATACTCGTTTTTTTCATGGGGTTATTAATAAAAGGAGGGTCGCGAATAGTATATCGGGTCTGATGGTTGGGGATGAGTGGGTTACTCGACCGAGTATAGTTAAAAAAGAGGCTATGCGTTTTTTCGAGATAAGTTTACTGAAGATATGAAATATCGCCCTCGTTTTATTTGAACTATATTTAGGCGATTATCTAGTGAAAAGACGGATAGCCTGTCCAGTCCATTTTTTGTTGAGGAGTTGAAAGAGGCGGTGTGGGATTGTGGAAATGATAAAGCTCCTGGCCCTGACGGTTTTAACTTTAGATTCATAAAAAAGTTTTGGAGTTATTTAGAAGCCGATTTTGTCGAGATTCTGTGACACTTTTACGAGAGTGGCCAGTTTAGCCCGGGTACAGGTTCCTCCTTTATTACTCTGATACCGAAGAAGGTGGAGCCGACAGAGTTTGGTGATTTTCGGCCTATTAGTTTAATTGGTTGTATCACTAAGGTAGTGTCCAAGGTGCTAGCTAATTGCATGAAACGAGTTATGGATACGGTTGTTTCTGAGTCTCAGTCTGCGTTTCTCTCGGGTAGATTTATTCTCGATGGCCCGTTGATCACGAATGAAGTCCTCTCATGGTCTAAGAAAACAAGCCGAGAATTATTTTTGTTTAAAGTTGATTTGAAAAAGCTTTCGATAATGTAAACTGGGATTTTTTGTTGTCAGTGCTTGAGCAGATGGGCTTTCTAGATTTATGGTGCAAATGGATTAAAGGGGTGTTGCATGCTTCCAAAGCATCTATCTTGGTCAACGGTTCGCCAACATTTCAGTTTTCTTGAAAAGGATTTTACGTATTTTCTACTTGTGTTCTGGTTTAAAAATAAATATACACAAGTCGGTTTTATATGGGGTGGAGAAGCGCCAAGAGGATGTGAATAGCATGGGAAACAGAATTGGATGTCAAGCCGGTATGCTTCCGTTTTCGTATTTGGGTATCATGGTGGGAGCCAACATGAACAGAATAAATCATTGGGATACGGTAGTTAATTCGTTTAGAAAGAGATTATCCAAGTAGAAGGCGAATAATATTTCTATGGGAGGTCGAGTCACGCTTATAAAGTCGGTTTTAGACAGTCTTCCCACGTATTACTTATCCTTGTTTAAGGCTCCAGTAAAAATCCTAAATCGCCTTGAGCAATTTATGAGGAATTTCCTATGGGGCGGATCGGAGGAAAACAGGAAGATGGCTTGGGTTGCTTGGGATAAAGTGATGCTCAATAGAGAGGATGGTGGGTTGGGTTTAGCAAGACTAGATGAATGTAATAAGGCGATTTTATTGAAGTGGTGTTGGCGGTATGCTAAGGAAAGGAATGCTCTATGGCGTAAAGTGGTTGACTCAATTCATGGCTCGGACCGTAAATGGGGTGTTCTTCAGGTTAATAATAGAGTGACCGGGGTTTGGAAGAATATAGTGTCTCTTTGTTGCAAAATTAAAGTTGACGGGGTGGGAGCAATCAACATGATAAGGGGTCGGGTGGGCGATGGAAAGGATCTTCATTTTTTGATAGATCCTTGGTTATGTCAAATGCCGTTGAAAGAATGTTATCCGGATCTTTGTGCTTTGGAGTCGCAAAAACAGTGTCGTGTGGATGTTCGTTGCGAAGTTATTGTAGATGGGTTTGTGACTAAATGGAGATCGTCTTCCTACTAAGATTGCATTACAAAGGAGGAACATAGAAATTCTCGATGATAGATGTGTTTTATGCGAAGAAGGTCACGAGTCGATAGATCATATTCTTAATGGGTGCGGTGTCGCGGCGGGGGTGTGGAATGGAATCTCTAGGTGGTGTAATATTCCTCCTTTGTACGCGTTTTCTATCAAAGACCTCGTTCGGATTTTTGAGCAAAGCGGCGTTTCTGGTGAAGCAAAGATCGTGTTACAAGGCGTTATTATTATTACGAGTTGGAGATTATGGAAAGCCAGAAATGAGAAGATCTTTTCGAATAAAGCGGTAAAGGTTGTGGATATTATTACCGACATCAAAGCGTTGGGTTTTCTTTGGTATAAATATAGGGCGCGTCGGGTTTTGTTAGATTGGGAAAAATGGTGTAACTTTAATGTAATGTAATAGTTTTATGGTTTTTAGCTTCCTATTCCGTCTTGGGATAGGTTGCCGTGGTGTTTTTTAATGAAAGTTAACCTTCAAAAAAAAAGCTATAGATCTTGAGTAATGTAATTATGGTCTATTATATTATACACTCACCAATGTTTTCGTATGATTGGGAGTGTCAGCAACCCAGGGGACGAACTATAGGGGTTCTTGTGACCCTCTAACCGACGACTTGTCATACCCTCAATTTTCACGAACGGGGTTTTACCGTCAGGCGTGTGACATAACCAGGATCTCAGATAAGCACCAGTTACACCAAACGACTCGATAATTACAAAACATATAAGTTGCTTAATTGTAATGAAACAAACCAAACATGTTTAAGTATTGCGGAAGCGAAATTAGAAAACATTTAAACAAGTGTTAAAACTACGCAACTCGCGCCCAAACCAATTTAAGTAATGTAAACGTAATTAAACCATAAATTAGTTTTAAAGTGAAAGCAAAATGATATGCAGTGGATGCAGTGCTCCTAGATGTGTCATATCAATGACCTGAGAGAAAACATGCTAAGATCAGTACAAAGACTGGTGAGTTCACAGGTTTATCAGAAAATAGTAATTAACAGTTATGAAATTCCAGATTTAGTAATCAAAGCATGTAAGTAGGTAGCTAGCCTACAGCAAATCACTATGTGTATGAAGTCGCAACCGAGCTGAGAGCAATAATAATAATAATGTATGCCTTGGCTGTGGAATCCCGACCACAACACTGTAAAACAGGCTAACCATTCACCCGTTTGACCTCCAGTCAAGCTAGCGCGACTAGATCGGGCGGGGTTTGTCAAACCCAGTAGATCTACTAACAATCACCTCGCTAATAACATATTAACGGTCCGAAGAGGCTTAGTATAACACCATAGTACCAGGTATATGCAGTATTACGAAATCTAAGGTATTGTATTGTTTATGAAAAACTGCATGTTTCTCTCCCCCAAAAAGAGTGTATAATGTAAAAGTGGGGCTGTAAACTCACCTTAAAACACAGCAAAAATTAATAAGTGTAAGCACGAACGATTAAGTTTTCGAACAACCTGGATGCACGTTTATTACATAATTAATATTAAATATTAATAATGGGTCGTACAGTTTCGTGCTTCCGGACTCGGTTACGGTGTCGGTTATCTATATATCCCAAACCCATACGTGCACCTTTATACACATTCCATTCATGTACACGCAAGCATGAACCACATAATTACATAACCAATTCATATTAACACCAACGTACATTCATACACTAATATTTATTCACAACTCAAACATATACATGTAACAAGAATATATATATATATATATATATATATATATATATATATATATATATATATATATATATATATATATATATATATCCACCTCAGGTAGTCATGTGACGCACGTACCATGCACATCTAAGCATTCTCACCCAAACATAAGTACACTTTAGTTATATGACATTTTTATAATAAATTCATACGCTTAGTGGTACGTCGTCTAAATCTCACAATTGTCCAACAACCCAAAAGAGGCACATGCTTATATGGTACATTTCGCTCGTAATATATATTATTCACACACACATATATACACATCACCAAGCACACATAGCCCTTACATACTACATGTGTATCACTCCCATATATTCCTATGCATGCTTATGCATACCAAAACCCACACACCTGCCATATATACAATTTGCAAAGACATGTATTAATGAAAAGATATACAAAATCAGCAAGCACACCTACCCCATACCCACTCATGACTGAAAAGTCAAACCCACACAGCACATATATATATACACAATTTGCAGGCATATATCCACACTAACTTGCACACACACACACACCATCACAATTTCACATACTCATTCCCATAAGAATACAGACGTAAGTACGTAACCACCTGTACAAACGCATTAAACCACATACATACATGCGCATTGACAACACAACACATCACAACTCATAATATAGTCATAACTACACCATCACATGCTTAAGAATTAACATACAACCATAGATTTCCCCCACCATATTCCCTGCTGAAAACTCATACATATATATATCTATATAAGCACACACATAGGTACATACAAGGTGTATACATATATACATATGCAGGATCATATGTGCAGAAAATATATATATATTTATGTATGCGCAGAACACACACACACACACCTATATATATATATATATATATGCGGAACCATATACACACACAATACATACATATAACCGAAACACACACAAACACAACAACCCGAAACCGACACCGATGATGAACGCGAGTCATTAACAGGGAAGAATTGAACCGTACTCGAAACTAAACAACATTGAACGATGAAGATGAGAATCATACCGAACGGGTTGTTTTGGTTGTTGACCAAGGCTGTCGGAGACGATGACGGTTGTCAATAGTTCGCGGTTGCAAGCGAAGGAGACGTCGAAGGCGTTCGGTCGCGAGGGAAGGGCTGCTACCTTCGGAGTGTTTGCCGGAGGAGCACACATATGGAGGAGAGGTCGACGGTGTTCTCGAAGGATGGACGAGTAGGGTTACGGAGAAAGAAGAAGAAAGATGTATGGGGGGTCGGTTATGGGAGAGGTGGGTTGGTTATGTGCAAGGGGTTTTGGCAACATGCCAATTCTAGCCCCTCAAGTTTAACTAAATTCCATTTTGAGATATTAATAAATTCTAATTAAGTTAGGATTAATTTGAATTATGTACTAATATTAATGATAAATAAAGTTTCTTTAATTATAAGATAGCGGAGAAAGATTGGATAGCAGGAGCGGTGTAAACCTGGAAAGTATGGGTTGTCACACGACTAATATGTTAACAATGATGTGTATTGCAGCCATATATTATAGTTTGATCTGTTTAAAATGTTGTTATTAAAACAGTTCACTGAAAGAGGAGGAAGTAACTTGATCGGAAAAAAATGTAGAGTTTAACTGATTCGTAGATGATGTACAAAGAAGATGAAGAAGAAATGGAAACAAATAGGGATATGACAAAATGATGACATGTATTTTGTATTACTCTGAGAAGGCAAGAAGCACTTTTAAAACCCACACTAAATTTAAAAAAAATAATATTTTTTTTACTATTGGTTAGGTGATGGTACTATAACGATGTATATGCGGGGCTAGGTAAAAAAGTTATGTAGAAATGTAGAAGCGAAAAGGATAATGTAAATGTTCCCTGATAATAAAGACTTGTCACACTATCTATGTTAATGAGTATTTTAACTACCAATTATTTAAAGAGTTACATAAGTTTTAAATTTTGTAATTATTATATATAATTTATATCCTTATTTAAAATACTTCTTTTACGATCTCTATTCTTTGTATGAGAACATGATTGGGAAGACTGCCAACAATTAATTCTCTGATTCGAAGACAGGTTAACATCATGACTCCAAACTGTGTTTTTTATGCGATAGTTGTGAGGAATCGTTGGAACATTATTTGTTTCATGCCCCTTTTCACAATTGGTTTGGGACATTATCTCCTCATGGTGTAAGCTTCCTTCTTTTTACTTGTTTCATGTGAATGATATTCTACAATATCATTCAATTGCCCGGGGATCATGAAGATGGAAGAAAGTAATACAAACTACCTTTTGGTGTTTATGAAGATATTGAAATGAAACGGTTTTTGACAAAAAATCATCTAGCATTGAAAAGATAGTTGAAGAAATCAAAGTCCTTAGTTTTCTATGGTTAAAATATCGATTTAAAATTCAGGTAATTACATGGGATCAATGGAGTATATTTTATATATCTAGTTTGGGGTTTTGATTGATAACTTTTATGGTGTATGTTACTATGTTACTATGTAATTGGCTAACTATTCTTTATAACATTATATATTTTATTACATATTCTCAATCATATGATTTTGTTAAATTATTACCGTGGAGAAGTTGAAGCCACACAAGAAAATCCTTCAAACTCATAACTGCTTTTCATGTGTTTGATTGCACGTATATAGTGGTGGAGTTTGAATCATACCATAAGAAGGACGGATGTGAAAGTAAACTATTTTAAGAGAGAACAAACTATATATATGATAAAATTTATACCATCGAACCTAAAAATTTACACTACTGGATCAAAAAATTAACACTACTAACGAAAAAAAATGTGGTACCCCTCTCCTCCTGGCTCTCACTAAGCTTTGTCCTTGCACATACCACAAACCTCTCAAGACAATATGCTATTTGTTGTTTGGCCCTATATTTATTTTATTTTATTTTTTTGAACGGCCAACTAAAGGCTAGTTGTTTGTTGGCTCTTTTGTTTTGTTTTTAATAAAGTTGTTGTTCCAAAAAATATATGTGTCAACATATAAATGTTACCACAACACCCGGCCCCTAGACTAAAGTGACCCTGTTCGTTTAGATCTTCTAGATGACTTAAAAAGTCAAGTGTACTTAGGTGTTTGTGAATCAAGAAAATAGGGAACCACCAAGTAAATGTAGTATAAAATGTTCTAGCATATTGATTATTGAATGCGATGTGAAAAGATGACATAATTTGGAATCAATTTTTTTGTTTTATCAAGAACAAGTTTCAACTTCTTTTATCATCCCTTTGCATCACTTGCTTCGGATGCAAAACCCATCATATGATGACACTCCTTCCTACTTCATCAAGATATGAAGAATGATCAATTGCAGATGCTACATCACACTAAATTGGTATACATCACAGAAGTTACATATCATGAAAGGTGTTTTTTTCTAAAAGCGAGGTGAAATGCTTGTGTTTCAGACGTCATCTTGCTACTAATGTGTTTATCAGAGCATGGTCGATCAAGCATAACCGAAATCGAAAACACTTACAAAACCAGTTACACATATGTAATTATTTATGTTTTCTAGCATAGTGAATGACCTAATAAAGTTCTGTAGTTTTTGATAACCTCATTTCACACTTTACTGACCATCATCAACCGATGAATTATGAACACAAAACAAACATTTTATAGTGTCGGTTTAAAAATAAAAAATCAAAAATACTTGAATCACGGTTCAATGTTTATTGTTAAACACAATGTTTCCGTTGATAGAATAAGAGAATAATTTTTTTTAAATGAATTTTTTTCGTGAATCGATTTTGATTGGCATAATATACTACCTTGAGTTTTGACGTGACAAGTTTATCTAATTACTTCTTACCAAAATTAATCCCTTACTATCCAATTGTGAAACTAAAATTTCTTTGTGATGACCATACTTCTTTTAAACAAAAAAGAAATCGGAGAAAATTAGCTATAAAGTAGCTATCTTAACAAGTTTTACCACACATCACTAGCTCGACAAACTTTACCAAATGTCACTACTTTGACCAATTTGCTCAATGATGTCGCTACTTAACTAACAACTTTAATAACAAAAAGAGTGTCTTGTGAAGTTTAAGAAGTAAATTTGTTATCTATAACCTAAATCGAACTTTTTTTTTTAAAGTACTTTCTTCATTATTATAAAGAATCCACTCCGAAATAATCAACAATTCCAAATATGATGTAATTACTTAATGTGTATGGGCCCCTGCCGAATCACAACCACAGTTTTTCATGGGCCTGCTGCCTGCCTAATGGCTACGTGTACGGATTGACACCTCTAATCATATATTATACACGCTCGATCTTTTGTTTATTTATACTAAAAGTTATAGAATAGGACAATATGATTCAATAATAAATATGGCTTCCGATGGTTTTCGTTATTTTTAAGGTCCTAATATATATACACCCACTTAGATAAATTGATACCTCTTTATACGTCGTGTATGGATCCATACGTGACGTATAGAGCCGAATACACTGAAAACGAGAAAAATTTAGGGGGGCTGTCAGAGAGCTATACGTCTCATATAGCCTATACAACCCCCCTATTCGACACATATAGGGCTATACGATGCGTATAATAAATTTTGACACTGACTACGAGAAAAAATTCAGGGGGCTGTCAGAGGGGTTATACACGTATAAGGCTATACGACCCTCTCTATACGATGCGTATGGTACTATACGGCCCGTATAAAAATTTTGGGGTGTTGATTTAAAATAATGGGGTATTCAAATAACCAAACCCATTTTTAATCATCTATATAAGTGTTTATGAGTTACATTAGAAAATACTATTAAAATGTAATAAATCTGGCGCTTAGATAAAATTGAATTAGCTAATAAGACTGCCGTCGTTAAATTTAATTGATTTTATTAAACGCTAATGTAGTAATAGTTAATTTGAATTATATTATATGTTATATCATTTCTTGAAGCAACGTTGCATTCAAATAAATCATATTGATAAATAACTAAATTATACACACATAGGTTCAAGCCTAAACCACTGACAAATTACACAGGAAAGCACGCATCAATCAACATATTCAAACACTATAAAAGTAACACAAATCAATGTTTTCGCAGCTGACCGCCAGATTTGAGATCGGACGTCTAACTGTTACAGTTACACCTCTTAAACTAAATCCGTTTAAACCATTATGTCAGACCATAGTGGGTAATCGATGCTAACAAATAGCTTTTGACGTCTGATAAAAACAAGTAAGAATGTTACACGAAAACAACATCCTAATAAACAACATACAGAAAGCTCATTAGGATATGCATTCTTTTTAAAGACTAACTATACAATCACTAATCTAGTTTTAAACTATACTATATGTTCATGACATGAGTTAAACTTTCATCACAACTTCTTAATACCATTGATATAAATGTCTTTTGGTATAATAAGTGTTGTTTTAAAATGATATTATTGAAAATAATATTATATTAAATGTGATATAAAAATTCATTTGTATATAAAATTTATGCAAATAAATTGGTTCTGAAACTCAGTTTATTCTTCTGCCCAAGCTTTTACCGCGGGCCTTGGCGCAGCGGTAAAAGCTGTTCCTAAGGGACCGAAGGTCTCAGGTTCGATCCGTGAAAACGGCCTCCCCACAAAATGTGGGGGAAAGACCGCGTACATCTTCCCTTAAATGGGACGGACCCTCCCTGGACCCTGCGAAAACGCGGGAACTCTTTGCAGCACCAGGTACGCCATTTCAAGTTTTTTTAGTGGCAAACTATAATCATGATTTAAAGGATGGATGCTAATCTGATTTGTTTGGGGTGAACTTACTGTTCGACTTTACCTCATAGAGGTAGAACGACTGTATTAGTTCTCTAGTTAGGATAACACATTTAACCCCGTCAGAAGAGAACATATATCTTATAAAATCCCATGTTTCAACCAAAAGTATTTTTACTTAAAGCGAAACTCTCTATTTTTAATTATTTTGGGTGTTGGTTCCATTTCAAGTTATCATATCACTTAATTTTTTTTAAATCTAAAAGAAAAAGAAGATTTTAATGTTTTTAACATGATAAAGCAAAAATTAGAGGTATATTTAACTTTACTATAAAACAATAAAAAGTATAGTCATAATTAGCTATATCTTAAAAAACACAGAATAAAGACTTAAAAGCTCTACGAACAATTAGTTTACGCATAATTTTTTGAGTTTCATTTTAAACCGTGAAGCTTAATTTTTCTATATTTTTTAACGACAAATTCTATTCTACTCTTAAATTCCATCATGTCTGGTTTTGAACCCAAGACATTCAATCTAAGAGGCAAACGTCTTTGTCAAGTGAGCTAGTCCCACATTGGTTAAATTTTTTATATTTAATTTTTTTGACTTTTAGCCCTAATATATTTACATCTTTAAAAATTCAAATACAAATTGTATTTTTGTTACAAAGTGTGAAAAGACACAATGAGTCAAAAAAAAAAACAAAAAAGAAATTATATCTCACAATTTAAATCAAATTTCAAAAAAGTAATTCGGAGCTTTTGTTCCCCTAGTCGTCCTCACTAAGAAAAAAATAAATAAAAAATTAAAAAAATAAAAAAATTAACGTTTTTTTATTGTATCATTTATGAAAGACACAATGACTTTATTGTGTCATTATGAAAGACACAATGATGTCATTGTGTCAATATAAAAGACATAATAACGTCATTGTGTCATATAAAGACACAATGAAAAAAAAAATTATTTTTTTTATTTTTTTCTTAAAGAGGACAACAGGATGAACAAAGCCTCCAAAGTGCCTTTTTAAATTCGATTTATATTGTGAGATATAATTTTTTTTGTATTTTTTTAGTCTTATTGTGTCTTCTCACACTTTGTAGCAAAAATACACTTTGTAGAATAACCTCATTTCTTTGCAATTTATTATTTATTATTTTCCACTTTTAATTTTGGTCTCCAATACTTTTCATCTTTTACAAATTTTTTTTTTTACGTTTTTGTTCAAATTTTATGTTTTACGTCTTTTTCTCGTTTAACGCCCCCGTTACAAGACGTGAGCCCAAAATCAACTTGACATGATTTTACGTACTGGAGGGTTATATTAAATTCGAATACCAAAAGAATTTAGGTGGTGTTTGTTTTTCTGTAGAAGTACTTCTGAAGCTCTTTTGTCTGCGCCAAAAAGAGGCGGGCAGACGTTTATGGTCTGCAGGGTGTTTGTTTTTCTGAAGACGTTTCACTTAAAAAGGTCTGCGTGACCTCTGCTCCAAAAAGAGGTGGACCAAAGTCTTCCCACCTCTTCCCACCTCTTCTTAACATATCTAACCCTAACCCCCATTTTTACCCACAACCCAAGGTCTCCTCCCGAAGTCCCACCTCTTCCCACCAAGGTCTGCTCCCCCTTCTTATCCGTCACCATAATCCTCCGACGACTCCGGCCCCGGCGCCTCCGCCTCCTCCCCCTTCTTATCCGCCTTCTTCTTCTTCTTCGCTTTCTCCGGCGCCGGCGCCGGCTCCTCCGCCACCACCGCCCCCTTAAACAACTCCCGAGGCATCAACACCTTATCAACCCTATATACCGCCACCGGTTCATCATCAACAACCGTCCCCGTAATCTCCACCGTCACCACCTTCGTCTTCAACTTCACATCCTCACCGTCGTTCTGCACCGTGAAATCAAACTTCTTCGCACATTCCGTCGCGAACGTGTTCATCAATCCATTACTGGACATCAATCCATTGAGAGGCCTTTGGAGGTGAGGGCGGACATGGCGACGTTGTCGACGGCGCAGACGGTGATGGTCTGCCGGCGGTTGATTTCTCCGGCGAGGTGGGTGAGGGTGAGGTAGTGGTTGAAGGTGGAGAACTCGGGGTGGTTTTGGAGGATGCGGGTGATGTTGTGACCGTTGGTGGTGGTGGTGGATATGGTGATTGTTAGGAGGAAGAGGAGGGAGATCGCCGTCTCCGGCTGCATTTCGCCGGCGTAGTGGTGGTGGTGGCGGTGGTGGTGATGGTGGTGGTGATGGTGGTGGTGATGGTGGTGGTGGGGGAAGAGGGTTGAGTAGCTTGATGAAAGTGTGTGTTTATATAACCGTTAAAGATTTATTTGTTATGTTATTTAATGTATTTCTATGACTTTTATTTATATATTAATGTATTAGTTGTTTTTAAAGTTTAAAAATAAATTTAGTTTAATTACAAAATATTTCAGCATTCTGCAGATGTTAAACAAAACAAACAGTCTTTCTCTTGCAGACTGCAGACATTTGGTCCACCTCTTCTGCTGCAGATGTCTGCAGATGTGGTCTGCAGACTGCAGACGTTTTACCTCTTCAGAAACAAACAGCACCTTAGTGTATATAAAAATCTAGTTAACACTTCACACGTTTCAAACACCATGGCATCCCAACCACATCAACTGCTGACGTGTCCCTCTCGGTTTGACCTACACGCGCCGGCGTCAAATACATACAACAACAACCCACCGCCCCATCACCTATTTGTAATTCGTATATCCCTTTTCTTAATTCTCTATTATTATCGCTTTTGCGTCAATTCGCTTCTTCAAACTCAAATCGCATAATTCTAACCCATTTCTAGGGTTTTTCATCTCCATCCCAATTCTTCATCGTTCTAATCCGATCGAAGTTTAGGGTTTATTCGATTGATCATACAACAAAGTATAATAATAATAATAATAATCAGATAAAATGAGCTTTCAAGATCTTGAAGCGGGTCGTCCGTTCAATTCGAGGCGAGGAGGGTATACGAATGGATTCAAGCAGCAAGATCCGACCCAAGCTATTGCTTCGGGGATCTTTCAGATCAATACCGCTGTCTCTACGTTTCAGAGGCTTGTTAATTCTCTCGGTACCCCTAAAGATACCCCTGAACTTCGAGAAAAACTGTACGTTTTGGTTTGTGATTTTGGTTGATTTGTGGTGGGTATTGGGTTGATGATTTGGAATTTGATTTTGGGTGTATGTATGCAATTGTGATTAATTTGGTTAGAATTGTTGGGGATTTTGATGCATGGATGGTAAAATGGAAGCAGATTGAGGCTGATGATTGCTTGTTATTTGGAAATTGAGTATTTCTTTGAAAAGAAGCAATTTGAGGCTGATGATTGCTTATTATTTGAAACAGATAACTTATAAATAGAAGCTAATTGAGGCTGCTGTATGCACATACTTCTGTTGAACACATCTTCTAGCTTATAAATGGTCAATTGTACAGCTGAATTTCGTCTTTTGTAATCAGTTCTTGTGTGAAGTGATGTTGGT
This sequence comes from Flaveria linearis, assembly GCA_024085815.1. Classification (NCBI taxonomy): domain Eukaryota; kingdom Viridiplantae; phylum Streptophyta; class Magnoliopsida; order Asterales; family Asteraceae; genus Flaveria; species Flaveria linearis. Next base: position 15,061,784 of record CM044011.1, read on the forward strand.
GTACTGGTTTCTCCTTTGCTAACACCAATGCTGATTGGTTATCTAATAGGAAACCCATATGTGCTGCTAAAATACAATGGAAACGTAATTGAACATGTAATTTGTGGGATAGAGATAAGGGTATTGGTAGAACGTGAAGTTATTCGTGGAGTAGCTCTTAATAACAGTTTAGAAAACAGATTAGCCAACTGAAATGTAAAAAATTGAAGTTGTATCGGCGGCCACTAGTAACTAAAAAAAATGTTGCTAACGTATTTTGGTTGATTAAAGATAATATCAGGTGCTTTTTAAAGACCACTGGAACATAACCAGTGTTATGGTTGTCCGTTTAATCCCAGCAATAACGTTTTTCCTCATGTACAGTTGGGTTAATTGATTAAAAATGTGGTGATGCATATGCCTATGTTAAAATGAGTGAGATGATCTTCTCACGTTAAGGACTAGGAAATGAATTTGGTTTCATGATATATTACTCTTTTAATTTGTTTGCATGGCTATTCATCGACAACAAGGTTACTTAGTTATTGATTGTTCTTAATTAATAGGCACAAGACAAGACTACACATTGGCCAATTGGTTAAAGACACTTCAGATAAACTCAAGCAGGCTAGTGAAACGGATCATCGTGCTGAAATTAGTGTAAGCGATTCATATTCAGACAGACATACACACACAAGTCAGAGACTTCTGTTTTCAGTATTTTGACAGTCTATTGTTTCATATTGCTGTTTGAGATGCTATTAAAGCTTAGTTTATATGTACATCGTAAGACTGATATTTGTTTTCATACTTTCTTTTGTTGTAATATTTTTTCTGCTATTGTGCAGGCCAGCAAAAAAGTTACAGATGCTAAACTTGCAAAAGACTTTCAGGCAGTTCTAAAAGAATTTCAGAAGGCACAGCGCCTTGCAGCTGAAAGGGAGACGGCTTATACTCCTTTTGTTCCTCAAGCTACTCTTCCTTCAAGGTAAACTGTTGGGCAGCTACTTAGTTAGGTTTGAAGGTTTCTACGTAAATATGTCTCCAGTCATACTTTGTGGAGGTTGAATCGATCTGGTACCTGTATTGGTCCTTAATTATTATGGTTTTATACTTTTATGTGCAGTTATGAAGCCAGTGAAATGGATGTAAGCTCAGACAAAAGTCCAGAGCAGCGTGCTCTTCTTATGGAGTCTAGAAGGTGATCACAACTTGCATCAATACTATTTGCTAGGCATAAACTATAAACCACAATTGTATGCCGAAATCTATGCTATTTGGTGTGTGCAGACAGGAGGTTTTGCTGTTGGACAATGAGATTGCGTTTAATGAGGCTATTATTGAAGAAAGAGAACAAGGAATTCAAGAAATCCAGAACCAAATAGTCGAAGTAAACGAGATTTTCAAGGATCTTGCTGTTTTGGTTCATGAGCAAGGGGCTATGATCGGTAAGTATTGATTCTTATTTTCTCACTCTATTGAGAGGTGGCTGGGTCAGGTTAGGTTTATTAGATTGTAATTCTTTGTATTACTTCTGTGTTTGTATGTTTAGTATGAATGTGTAAAAGACTAGAAAGTAGAAGGTACTAATGTGTAAATAGTTAGTTCTTAGTTAGTTCTACTAACACTATAAATAGGTGATTAGTGTGTGTATTAGAGTATCACTTGATAATAAAAATTCCTTTTGCATTTGTTAGTTAATTCAGTTAGTATCATTTGGTATCAGAGCTGTAAGGCTCTCGATCAAATCCGTCCATTCTCTCGATCGATTTTCTCCATTCCCTCGATTGAATTGATCTGCGATCACAATTTCAATTATCGAAATCCCGATTGCAATCATCTGCGATTGTAATCTTCTGATCCGATTGCTCAATTTCCCGAAATTGATTCCGTTTCAAGATTCTTGATCGAATTCGATGACGAATCAAGGTGCGCAGGTGGTGTTGAAGGACACCAGCGACACAATTTCATTCAAGATCCCCATGCTGACCCCGACGAACTATACCTCTTGGTCGATTAAAATGGAAGCATTCATGGATGCCCAGGGAATCTGGGATGCCATTGAACCCCCTGGGGAGGCCACAGGTGATGCGAAACTGGGCAAGAAGGCGAGGGCCTTCATCTTCCAATCGTTACCTGAGGATGTCTTAATGCAAGTGGCTGCATTCAAGACAGCTAAAGATGTCTGGGATGCCTTGAAGAAAAGGTATGTGGGGGAAGAAAGAGTGAAGCAGGCCCGCATTCAAACACTCGACCATGAGTTTGAGATGTTGGGCATGGGAGAAAATGAGTCCATAGATGAATTTGCCGGGAAAATGGGAGAACTAGTCTCAAGATACAGAGCACTGGGAACAGTGATCTCAGATGAGAAGCAGGTTAGAAAAGTGTTGAAGGCTGCACCAGAGAGATATCTGCCAGTTGTAGCAGCAATTGAACAATTCTCTGATCTTGAGAAGATGGCATTTGAGGAATTGGTTGGGCGGTTAAAGGCCTATGAAGAGAGATTAAGACCAGTGGCACGAAGCAAGAACTCATCTGGTCAGCTCCTCCTGACCAGATCTGAGTGGCAACAAGGGACTAGAAATGAGTCCAAACTTGACTACCAGAAGGGGCATGCCACAGGTGACAACAAAGCCAAAAGTAGAGGGAGAGGACGGTTTACAAAGGGCAGGGGAGGGAAATCCAACCCTGAGAACTGTGAAAGAAGTGAAGGCAACAAGAAAGACAAGAGGAACATAAGGTGTTACAATTGTGAGAAACTTGGGCACTACTCAAGTGAGTGCAAGGCTCCTAGGAGGGGAGAACAGGAAGCACATCTTGCACAGGCCCAAGAAGATCAGGAACCTACTTTGTTGATGGCAAAGCTCTTAAAAGACTTAGGTCTATTGGAGGAGCAGGGGGTGTTTCCAAAGAGCTTGCCACAGGAGGGTGACACTAGTTCCTGGTATTTGGATAATGGGGCCAGCAATCACATGACAGGCATTCATTCCCATTTCACTGATCTTGATGAAGGTGTCACAGGAAAAGTGAAATTTGGGGATGGATCAGTGGTTGTCATTAAAGGAAGGGGCTCCATCTGCTTTCAATGCAAGAATGGAGAACACAGGGTGGTCACTAATGTGTACTACATACCTGCATTAAGGAGTAACATCCTAAGCCTAGGCCAACTTGATGAAGTAGGCTGTAGGATTCTTATGGAGAATGGATTCCTGTGGGTGTATGAAAGCAATGGGAAAACATTGATGAAGGTGAAGAAATCAGAGAATAGGTTGTACAAGATACATTTGCAGGTTGCTATACCCAAATGTCTGCTAACAGGAATGACTGACACTGCCTGGATATGGCATGCTAGGCTTGGTCATTTGAATTTTGAGTCAATAAATCAAATGTCCAAGAAGAACATGGTCAGAGGCATGCCAAAAATCAGTCTCAAGTCACAACTATGTGAAAGCTGCTTGGTAGGAAAGCATAGAAGTCAGCCTTTCCCTACATCAAGCAGTTTCAGAGCTAAAGTTCCCCTTGAACTTGTTCATGCAGATCTGTGTGGTCCCCTAGATCCACCCACACCTGCTGGGAACAAGTATTTCATGTTACTTGTGGATGATTGTTCAAGATATATGTGGGTATACATACTTAAGTCTAAGGATCAAGCACCTGAGGCCTTTCAGAAGTTTAAAACACAGATTCAAGTAGAATCTGAATACAAACTCAAAGCCCTGAGGACTGATAGAGGAGGGGGGGGGGGGAATTCACATCAAGAACTTTTGAGCAACTATGTAATGTAGATGGCATCAAAAGATTCTTGACAGCTCCATACACTCCACAGCAAAATGGAGTGGTGGAGAGGAGAAATCAAACAGTGATGGGCATGGTCAGATCAATATTAATGGCAATGAATATGCCTTTATATATGTGGGGTGAAGCAGTAAGACACTCTGTCTTTCTACTAAATAGAAGCCCTACAAAGGCCTTGGATGGTATTACTCCCTATGAGAGTTTGTATAGCAGGAAACCAATGGTGAAACACCTGAGAGTATTTGGTTGTAAAGGGTATGTGAAAGTGCCAAGCAATCAAGTAAGAAAGTTGGAAGATAGAAGCAAACCTATGGTTCATTTGGGCATAGAACTAGGGTCTAAGGCCTATAGAATGTTTGATCCAGAAAAGGGCAGAGTTGTGGTTAGCAGAGATGTTAAGTTTGAAGAGAGAATGCCTTGGAATTGGGAGGATGGTGAGCATGACCAATCAAGACAGAAGTATGCAGATTTTGGAGTGGTGGTTACTCAAGGTGTACAGGGTCATGTATCTCAAGATGAGGCTGAAATTTCTTCTAGCCCTAAAGATGATAGTATTCAAGGGATTAATGAAGATGCTATGGATGATCATGTTAAGGATTCAGGGGGTGTATATGATGGTCAGGATTCAGGGGGTGTATATGATGGCAATACCCCTGATGATGATCTGATTCCCAGATCAGCCTATGATGACACACCATCAAAGGGCTTCCGAAGCATGGAAGATGTGTTTAGTAGAACAGACATCCAGCAACAGATCCCTTTTGAACCTCCTGTATTTGAGGATTCAGAGTTGTTATTGATGAAAGAACCAACTTGTTTTGAACAGGCTAAAGACAAACCAGAATGGAGGGCAGCTATGCAAGATGAACTTGATAGCATTGAGAAGAATAGGACTTGGGAATTAGTCCAATGTCCAAAAGGAGTAAAGCCTATTGGATTGAAATGGCTGTTCAAGCTTAAAAGGAATGCAGAGGGGGCAATTACAAGGCACAAAGCCAGGCTAGTAGTAAAAGGTTATGTGCAGAAATTTGGGATTGACTATGAAGAGGTGTTTGCCCCTGTGGCAAGATTGGAGACTGTTAGGATGATTATGGCTATAGCTGCAACTAATGGGTGGAAGGTTCACCATCTTGATGTTAAAACAACTTTTCTAAATGGAGATCTAAAGGAGGAGGTGTATGTGGTTCAGCCAGAGGGCTTTGTGAAATCTGGTCAAGAACACAAGGTGTACAGACTTATAAAAGCCCTATATGGACTGAAACAGGCTCCAAGAGCCTGGAATGAGAAGCTTCATGTTACTTTGTTGAAATTTGGTTTCAAGAGGTGCCCTCAGGAACATGCTGTGTACAAGTGAAGTTCTGATAATGGTTCATTGATGGTTGGAGTTTATGTTGATGATATTGTCATGACTGGACCTAATTTGGAAGTGGTTGAGGAGTTTAAGTCTATGATGAAGTCACAATTTGAGATGACAGATCTTGGTTTATTGAAGTATTATTTGGGCATTGAGGTGAGACAAGAAAGTAATGGGATTTTCTTGTGTCAATCAGGTTATGCTAAGAAGGTTTTGGAGGATCAGAAAATGTGGGAGTGCAATGCCACAAAGACTCCAATGGATCCGGGTTTAAAATTGGGTAAAGATGAAGATTGTGAACCTGTTGATGTTACAAAATATAGAAGGGTCATTGGGTGTCTAAGATACTTGACCCAGACCAGAACTGATCTGTGTTATGCAGTGGGAATTACTAGTAGGTTCATGGAATCTCCAAGAACAACCCATTGGCAGCCTGTGAAACACATTTTGAGATACCTAACCGGTACTATTGATAATGGGGTTTGGTATAGATATGGTGGACTTAAAGAGTTGGTTGGCTTTAGTGACAGCTCTCATGCTCCTACTAAGGCAGATGGAAGGAGTACTACAGGTGTTGTGTTTTACTATTGTGAAGGTCATGTAAGGGGCTGTTTGATTGTGCTGACTGAGTAAGATCTGACTGAGTCAGAAGCTGACCCAGTAAGAAATTCTGACTGAGTCTGCATCTGACTGAAACTTGGCTGTTTGATTATGTATCTGACTGACTCTGCTGAATGAAAAAAATAATCATATTACCCGTTATTACTCATTATGTTACTTATTATTTTATTATTATATGTGTGCCCCATAAAAATCTTACTACCTGATTTTTATACAGTTCCAAATTATAATTTTAATCAAAACCCACAAAACCCACAAAACCCACAAAACCCACAAATATAATCAAAGGACCATGTTTGTGAATCAAGATTTTTTATAACAACAAACCCTACGCCCTATAAATAGAACCCCTTCCATACCATCAAACCCAAATATCACTCAACAAATCTTCTAGCATCTTCTACACTTTCAAGTTTCAACCTTCAACCATGACTCGCATAACGAACTCCGTCAACAAACCCTCATCTCCGGCGACGATCAAGTTCCTCTACAGCAACGGCGGCAGAATCCTCCCCCGTCACACCGATGGCAACCTCCGGTACGATCGAGTCTCGCCGGAGGCGAAGATTAGAGCGGTGTTGTTTCCGGTGAGTTCGTTGAAGACGATTTCGCCTGTTCCGTCGGTTGAATCGCTTGTTGATGTGGGGCGCGCAGGTGGGTCGACCGAGGGGATGACCGAGTCAGCGATGTCCAAGGGGATGACCGAGTCAGTGGGATTTTCCGGGTCAGCCGACTCGGTCAGCCACAACAAACGCACTGACTGGCTGACCGAGTCAGCCGGTCAGTGGTCAGAGGCTTGGTAAGTGGTATCAAACAGCCCCTAAGTTGGGTAAGTCAGAAACGGGAGACAGTGGCTCTATCCTCGTGTGAGGCTGAGTTTATGGTTGCCACTGCTGCAGCTCAGCAGGCAGTCTGGCTAAAAGGCTTGTTGGAAGAACTTACAGAGAAGAAGATGGGTCCTATATTGCTACATGTGGATAACAAGTCAGCAGTGCAGTTAATGAAGAATCCTGTTTTTCATGGAAGGTCGAAACATATTGATGTCAGACACCATTATATTCGTGGTTGTGTGGAGAAAGGAATGGTGGTAGTGAGGCATATCAGTGGTAATGAACAAAAGGCTGATATACTAACCAAAGCTCTTCCTAGACTGAAGTTTGTGGAAATGAAGAAGTTTTTGGGAGTTGGTGGATTCAAAGAATTAAGGGGGTGATTATTAGATTGTAATTCTTTGTATTACTTCTGTGTTTGTATGTTTAGTATGAATGTGTAAAAGACTAGAAAGTAGAAGGTACTAATGTGTAAATAGTTAGTTCTTAGTTAGTTCTACTAACACTATAAATAGGTGATTAGTGTGTGTATTAGAGTATCACTTGATAATAAAATTCCTTTTGCATTTGTTAGTTAATTCAGTTAGTATCAAGGTTTGCTTACAAGCATTTTTTTTGTTCTTATTTTTTTAATAATTAATCAATATATTTATTGTGGTTACAATTTACAAATACGATATAATATTATTATTTCAACAATGGTTTATTTCTTTGAATGAAACGAGTCTAGGAGGTTATAAGAATTAAAAAAAGACTCCAGGGGGACTCAACCCGTTCAACCAATTGAGACATTAGATGTAAACCCGATCAACCCTTTTATAATAACTAAATGAGTTGAAATTGCCACCTTTTGACCTTAAGTTTTTATGTTGTCTTACATATGGTCGGTGCCTAAGCTGTTTGTTTTCAGATGATATTGGCTCCAACATTGAGAATTCTCATGCTGCGACTGCACATGCAAGATCCCATCTTGCGAAAGCATCAAAAACTCAAAGAGCAAACTCTTCCATGGTAAGTAAATATTGTTTATAATTTTGATTCAACAAATCAAGTGAATTAGCTTTCTTTTTCAATCCGTTTGATGCTAATGACCGTGCCCTGTTTTTATGCAGACTTGCTTGCTTTTGATGATAGTCGGGATCATCCTTTGTATTGGGATCATAATCGTTGCAGTTTGATTTCGTACCTGTGTACCTATGGATGATAATTGTAAATGTCATTTAATATGCTCCTTTTGAGCATGTTGGGTTCTACAAGGATTAATGTCTCCTCTGTTTCATTGTGTGTGATAGATAACATACTTGAAAATTGTATTTTTTTCCCCCGTGATTCTTTCCGTGTGATTAACAAGTTTTCTCTGTTATGCCTCACCAGTCCTCCTCTAAAAGTATAACCAATAAGGAGACCTAAACATAAAAAAGAAACATTTTTAAACAAAATTATTCAGCTGTCACATTAGAAAACATCCAATAAAACAAAACCCGAAAAGGATTTGAAAAACATTGGTATAGAGAACCGTATAAATAGTTGGAAATATGCTTTAACGTTCATATAACAAAAGTATTACGTGGTATATGTAATTGCATAACCTTTCCATGATTCTTGTCAGCATAACGTTATAGCGTTTAAATGATTTTTGTTATTTTCTACTTAAAACACACATAACAAAAATATTACGTTTACATCTATAGTATGAGGATGATAACGAAGTTTCAAGCCCAACCTTCTAGTGTTGTTTATTGCCCTTTAACATTGTTTATTGGGTCTTACAAAAAACTTGACAAGAAAAAGGTTTAATACTCGCAACTAATTAACACATTATATATATGACATCTAACGTAAGTATCCTGACCTGGGCTAATATACAGCTGTTGCATTAGGCCGCTGTGAGCCTCTCCGGTGATGCCGATTCCGGTGAAACCTTTGTGGATTCTTTAGCCTCCCATTATTCTTAAACAACTCCTGTTCGGAAGAAATTAGTAAGCACTCGGGCAACGGAGAAGGGTACCTTAGTCGATCATAACAGTAACTATAGTACATGTACTTTTCTCTAAACCACTTCTTGGCTTGGCGCTGGCGTGGAGTGATGGTGGCGAATTCAGAAGATTCCAGTTCGTCGATGGCGTCAACGCAGTTGGTTGAGGTGGCATCGGTGGGGTCGACTTGACAACCCTGGAGGACGAGGTCCTGGAACTCGGAGGTAAAGGGTTCAAACCGGTAGTCAACTTTGTGACGCCCGCCACCTGTGGCCCATGTGGAGGCGTCCCATACGGTGGCGTATGATGACATGGGTTTTGATGGGTAGTCACCTCCCATATTCTCGTCCCGCAAAACTTCCCTTATTGGGATTTCATCCACGTAAAATCTGAAGAAGTGAAACAATATGGATTTAAACAAAGAACAAATGTCTTATGTATTACACTAACAAACTGGAAAATTAAATACATAAGTTCATTTGACTTGTCTTTTATTGGCCATTGGTTGAGTGAACCATGTTAAAAAGATTTAGTTGACAGTAGATTAACTAGTGATAGAAAACAAAATTTTTAAGTAAAAAGCATTTCAAACACATTATAGAAAGTGGTTTGTAAAATTAAAAAAAAACATAAAAACATAAAAACATTGCATGCGGACCTCGTCGGCCAGCAATGAGTCAATTACATTTCTCTACTTAGAAGTAGCCTTTTTATCTTATGGTAAAGGTAAAGTTTGTTTCTATTTTAATTCTTCTCATATTCTATTTTATAATTGAGATTTTTACTAGATATGTTTATTTGTTATATTTCTACCCAAACTAGTCAACTCCTTAACATTAACCAATCATATGGCCTGTATATTTTAACACATCTAGTTACAATGCACATAAGTATGATGATTTATAAGTGATAAATCAAATAAAAACACCACTTAACCTTTATAAGCTAAAAATGATTCCAAATATATTTGATCAGTTGCCATTCCTAACATCATATGAAATCTAACATCAAATTCACATTTTGAGTTTTTTTCTAAATAGGTTTAGTTTTGAGTCAAGTCTATTAACACATTTAGATAAACCGGTCGTGTTCCGGGACTTCTAGGTTTATGAGTTGACCCGTTTGTAGTTTAATTTGTTTAGATTTTAAAAGACATGTTTTGTGTTGTAATTAATTGGTATTTTATGTTAAGATTCAAAAGATTAAAGAAGTACCTGTAGTTATAATTTCCTATAAATTATAATTAAAAAAACTACCGAATTTTGCGGTAACATGTTTCATAATATACAAAGAAAGATTTGATTGCCAAGAATTTTGGGCCAACTTTTTCTTGTGGAGGGAGAAAGCGTGGGGAGAAATTACCGCATTTAACGGCTGCGTTATATTAGGTTGTAAGGTCAAAGTCAAAAAAACGAAAAAGCTTAAAGATTAACATACTCAAGGGCTCCTTTTCACTTATGAACCTGCTACTTATAGACAAAGTGCGATTCGCATGCCTACCATACTCTTCACTAAAATAATTTTTTTTAAATTTTATGATATTATTTATCATAAGGTATTACCTTTAAAACAGTACAAGTACATAAGATTATTTTGTTTATCTTGCATATTATTAAAAATGCGTTAAATTATATTATAAAACCAAACAACTTTTAGTTTTAGTTCTTCCTGCCGTTATGAAAAAAAAGCTTTTAAATTCTTTTTAATTTATGTGTGAATTTCTTTTCATGTGTATACCATAGACTTTCGATTCCTATATGCATAGCATTTTTGATGATACACAAACATAACATGGATATCTGGAATTTATTGGTTGAATATATATAATTTGATATGTTTAATTATTATGGTTCATGGCAACATTTTTCTGATAAAAAATAGTCTAATATTCTTAGATTTTTAATATAGTTACACTAGTTACGGGTATTTGAAAAAAATTCAAAAGTAAAACTATAAAGTTGATTCTCGTTTCCCTTTTCAAAATTTGAATTTTCGCATACCACACCCAACGAATTTAAGACATGACATAAACCATTTATTCTTGCGAAATTTAACAATAAACGAGCCAATAAAAAAATAATTAACTCATGGACTCGTCAAATAGACTCAAACACGGCCCGTTTACATGTTTACCTGAATTTTCCCCAAAATTGCCCCCAACCCTATCTAAACTAAAAGCAAGCTCACGAACTACGTGTTAAGTTATTATAATTTCATGCGATATGATACATTCTCATGGCAAGCTAGTCAGTTAAATACTAAACTACATAACAAGGTAATTTAAAGTGAATCAATGAACTCTAGATTAAAAACACCATGAAGTGTTTATGTGATTTGAATATCAAAGTAATGCCTCTAGGTTCAAGCTTTCACCAGGTAAACATGTTCCGCATTTAACCAAGACGATCGAAAGACATATTCAAAAGAAACTATTAAATAAAAAGTAACAAACGAGTCGAATCAAACTTACATGATCTTGTTGCGAGTCCAAAGAATACTATATCGATGAAACTCCTTGCTCGGATCAAACCACAACCGATATCTTTCTTCTCGACCACGGGTGGTGCTACCGTTACCGTAAACGTTCGTCTGAAACCTCCATGGCTTCCCTCTCACATTCCCCAAAAACTCCAAATCAAGCTCATCATGCGTTTTAGGGAACATATCAACATTAGACGTCTGCATCAAACAATTCGACATTCAACTACACGTCAACTGAACAATAATCATTCGTTTTTGAGCAATTTCTGCCCTAATTTCCTCAACACAAAGCCTAATCGATATGATGATACGTACGTAAAACGCTACAACGATGCCTGCGGTGTACTCCGTCGGCAATTTGATCTTCGCACTGAAGAATCCGTAGTTGTAATAATCGGTTGATATAATACCAGAACCTGTTACAATTCATCGCGAATGTCAAAATCAAATCAAACGAATAACGAAACAACAATCAGGTTTCATCAATTTCAATGTAATAAATCGAAAAACCGTTTTATCAACCGTTTCATCAATCACATCTGAACATACCGGAATGCCGATTGAGAACGAGACGGACGCTCGTGTCATCTTCCGATCGATCGATATTGAAGTCACTGAACAGAGGCGCGTAGCCTTGATCGAAGGTTATGGTGTTCAGATCAAACGCCATCGCTTTATGTGTAGGATTATTACCACTGATGATGTGGTTAACGCATAAGGTGAAGAGGAGGAGGTGGTGGACGGTGGAGGATGACGTCAATAATGTTGTTGTTGTTGATGATGATGATGATGTCGCCGGTGACGGAGAAGATGAATGTCTCCGGCGACGATGACGGTGAAAACACATGTATGGATGATTCATATTGAATGTCGGTTTTGGAAAGTGGAATGTATGTATAATTTGTATATGCATGATGCATATATACACGTATGTATGGATTGAAAACGGAAAGAAAGATATAGAATCAACAATGAAGGAACAGACTGAGGGGGAGAACTTTTTGTACAAAGAGCAATTTTTTATTTATTACATTAAGTAGTGTTTATATAGATTTATTAAAACGGTTATTACTTTAATTAGATTTAAACCATAGATTAAATAAAATCCATATATACCTTTCAATGGAAACATATTATATTTTGACCAAACTTTTTTTCAAATAAAATTTATATCAAAACGTAAACTAACTAAAAATGTATATAAAAATCACGTGTCCTGAAGTGGCATTAGGCGTGATAAAGTATACATTACAATCACCCCGACTCGTCATCGAACTAAATTTACGTTGAAATGTAGAATAACTCGTATTTATATAATCAAACGAAAACATATCATATTTGACTCTACACATTTTCAAACAAAACTTACGTTTAAATGTAAAACAACTCAAAACATACATAATAATAAACATAGAAATATGTTATGTATAAGCCGACTATTTTATAACCCGTTTAAAATTTATATGAAATTATTTCTTGTAATCTATAAAAAAATCATTTTAAAACTAAAATAAAACAAAGAAAGTCCTACAATCAACACTTGGCCCCTCACGAACTCACCACAATATCATCACTACCTAATTCAACAATGAGAAAAGAAAGAGACTTTAGTGGTAATTTGTAGGATTCAAAACTTTCCTGTAGGAACCGACCTATAGGCAGTGGCGGAGGTTGACGAAAAACACGGGGGGGGGGGGGGGGGGGGGTAATCCTACTTCACCATTTGATTCTTTAATTTCTACTGCTCCTATTTATATATAATTTCCATAAGTGCTTTTTAATATTATTTGTACTGCTCCTATATGTATATAATTTATTTTGTTTTGTTTATTTTTAGGTAATTTATTTATTCTTAAATTTATTTTTTCTGTATTTATTAAACTTAAAGCTAGTATGCACATCATTGGAATGGGATGGGATGGTAAACAATTATTTTCGACAATTATAGTCACTATTGTCACTCTCTATTGGTTCTATTACGGTTCTATTCAATGGGTACAGGGTCATGCATGTTTTGAGTGCATAACTCTATTTGATAGTCTTCGATTACTTTTATTATTCCTCCTACAAGGCTATTGTATAAAGCACAAGATATGGTAGTCTATTCAAAATCATCGTATCAAATCACTCCACAACAAAGTGATGCTATATCAATATTTGAAATTCAAATGCTAGACAATAATGAAAAGTATTCACCAACAATTAGACAAGGAATCTGCCAACGAATTCAATGGTACAGGGTCATGCATGTGAATTCTGTACTAAAGGAAAAGCAAAAGAAGAAAAAGACAGCTCACCAAGAATTAAAAGAAAACTAGCAAAAGAAAACTCAAAGAAGAAGAATGGTAATAAATTATAATGAACTGCATTTTACGTAGATAACCATGTAAGCTCATTAGTTCTAGATAATATCTCTGCAGAGTTTTCCAAAATGAAAGTTCTTTGCATAGTTTAATTTCATGTAAGTACTTAACCATACTAGCTTATTCGGTTCAGCCAATCTCGGATGAAGAACGAATCATCAACAATTACGCAGGCGTAGTAAAAGCATTATCATCTATCGACAATCATACAAGGCTATTGTATAAAGCACAAGTAGTTACTAATCAACCAGTACATCCTCTTATTGGAAATTTTAGAACAGCTTCAAAAAGAAATAATGTAACCAATCTAAAACCAAAATATTTAGAACCATCACAAATCTTCACAAATCAAATTGTTAAACAATATAAACCACCAAGTCTAAGAATATCAACTGAAGATATACAAGAACAACTTGTAAAATTAAGACAAAATATAAATGAGCTCAACAATAGAATATAAAAATTTACAATACGATTTATATTTAGAAAAAGAAACTCGTAATTATCTAAAAGCTAGATTACAAAAATTACCATTTCTACAAATAAATAAAATATCGAAAGAAGCATCTAGAAAAATGATTCAACAACATAGATATTTTGGAAATTCTTTTTGAGTTTTCTTTTAATTCTTGTTGAATAGCAAATAAACCATTTGTCATTTTTATTATTTATAGAGATAATTGTGTTAACTTATTTTCTATATTAATAATTCTATTATTTATTTCTTCAATTTGTTGTTGAATCATTTTTCTAGATGCTTCTTTCGATATTTTATTTATTTGTAGAAATGGTAATTTTTGTAATCTAGCTTTTAGATAATTACGAGTTTCTAAAACAGATGGACTATATAAATGAGCTCAACAATAAAATATAAAAATTGTAGATAATTACAGGTTCATACAAGGCTATTGTATAAAGCACAAGATATGGTAGTCTATTCAAAATCATCGTATCAAATCACTCCACAACAAAGTGATGCTATATCAATATTTGAAATTCAAATGCTAGACAATAATGAAAAGTATTCAC
>CM044011.1:15081211-15161211 GCA_024085815.1 Flaveria linearis
GAATCTAAGACTACTCGTATGAAGACGATACATATAAATAAATGTTAAGAGAAAAATGGAATTAACTGGTGTAAACAAAAAAGATTAAATGTTAAGAGAAAAATGGAATTAACTGGTGTAAACAAAAAGATTAAGGATAAGATAAACTGATAGATAGAGCGGAGACATTGACATAAATTTTATATTGGTTGATCAGGACCTTATTTCTTCTAGGGTTAAAACCCCCTTGCAAAATATATCAATGTAAGAGAAGCTCAAGATTTGTACAGCAGCAACAGTCCAAAAGAAATGAAGTAGATGAAACTCAGTGTCACCCATTTAACATGCAAAATAACATCACACATTAGAGTGAATATGATCAATCTGTTTGTTATTGAATTGTAACATACATATATTTTAACATTACTTATATCCATATATAAACATTTATGGGTGCATTTGAAACAAGATACCAATTAGGCCATGTGGTATGTTATATTGGCCTGGGCATTAAAGTCTACGTAGAGGGTTAAAGGGTGTGGCGCACACACTCCCTGGGGTTAAGGAGGGGGAGGGGGATGCTTCAACGGGCATGACAATCCATTTTGTATGTATAATTTTAAATTTAGAAAATAGGCATGAAAGAGTGAGAGTACATTATTGGTTTAGTGAGTAAGTGAAATGAAGTGAAAATAATGAATAGGTTCTCTGACGTCTACGTGAAGTGAAGGGGCGTGAGAGTACAAAGTGTTTAAGAGTTAAAGTTAACATTTTTAACACGAATAACTATATGAGTTGTGTTTTAATTCATACATCCAACGTGCGTGATGATCCATTTTGTATGTCCAATTTTAAATTTTAAAAAAGGCGTGAAAGAGTGAGAGTACATTATTGGTTTGGTAAGTGAGTGAGATGGAGTGAAAATGATGAAATAGATGATGTGACGTCTACGTGAAGTGAATGGGCGTGAGAGACTGAGGGCACACCCAGTAAGTGTTTATATATATGGGTTAAGGTTAACATGAATAATTATATGAGTCGTGTTTTAATTCATACATCCAACCATTCAACACTAATCCAACACAATTTACACCTAATTTTGGCACTTACCCAGTTAGTAAAACTGTCGCTCTCTAAAAATATATATAAAAAGAGATACTTATTATGAATATTATCATAGCAAGTGGATGAACTCTTTGTCAAATTTGTAGAATAAGTTTACTATGCTACTTATCTGCCAAAATAGTTTACCTTGTCTACCAAAATAATTGATATTTGTAGTATAAATACCACCTTAATGTAGAGGTAAAAGTGCACCTCTTGTATACACTTTCATAAGATATACATTTCTCCTCTTCTTACAATTCTCTTTAAGTTCTTAAGGTTATAAAACTAATCTTGTGTTAAATATTATGGTATTATAACACATTATCAGCACGAAAGCTCATAAACTCGAATCAAGAAAGTCAATAAAGCACAAAGTCATCCACTAATCAAGGTAAGGGCTTCATTAAGTAATAATATATAATACTTTATATGGAGAAAATAATTAAGATAAATAAAGTAAGCATAAAGAAGATCTTATTATAGACATCTTGATAACAATGGAACTACTAACTAACTTTTATTTATGCATCTAACTTTTGATTATGCAACTAACATTTTATTTTATGTCAACTAACTTTTACTTATATATCTAACCTATTATTTATGCATCTAACTTTTACTTATGCAACTAACATTTTACTAATATTTATTTGTACTAACGTCTTATTCTTATTCTAACTTGTCGTTCTTATTCTTTTTTTTTTTTTATAAACTAAATTTATGTTTTTATAACATAATTATACTTATCTATTTTATTTAAAATTACTGTCAATATATACACACAAGACGATTGTATAGCCGTTATAAACGGTTATATAGCCGTTGTACATAGCCGTTACAAACGGCTATAATTTAACTATAAATTGACCACCATCGATCTATTTTCAATAAACAGATTATCTCTTTTCTTAAGTTTATCCAAGTCAATCTTTCAAAGATGATACACCCGGTTTTAGTACTGGCAACCATAATGCTTATTTTAATTCTTATCCCCATTGCTGAACTTCCACTTGAAGAATTTAAACTTTTCTTATTTCTGTATTTGTTTATAGCTCTACCACTTTATTGTATCGGAATGTTTATTGATATATATGGATTCTAATAATTATCTTACTATTTGCTTAATTCTTGTTTAGAAAACAAAATGTCGAACATTGCAAAAATCAAATTTCAAGCTCTCAATATCAATGGATAAAACTATATGTCGTGGACGGCCCATGTAAAAAGACATTTAAAATCTATGGGTGTCTTAGAAACTATACAAGAGGGGAATGCTTGCTTTGAACAAGACAAAACGAAAGCTAATGTCTTTTTACATAAACATATTGATGAAATGCTACATTTGAATATTCAAATTGTGAAGATCCGTATGTTTTATGGAAAGATTTACAAAGCAGATTTGATCACCAAAGGGAAGTTCTACTTCCCACTGCTAGAGATGAATGGAACAATCTTAGGTTCCAAGATTTTAAAAAAGTAAACGAGTACACATCTACTTTGTTCAGAATCTGCTCGACCCTCAGATTCTATGGGCAAAAAGTAACCGAGGAAGATATGTTGGAGAAAACTTTCTCCACATTTCATGCATCAAATATAAACTTGCAACAACAATACAAGTTGCAAAAATTTAAAAGATATTCTGATTTGAATTCATTTCTCCTTGTAGCAGAAAAGAATAATGAGTTTTTGATGAAAAATCATCAAGCTCGTCCCACGGTATCATTAGCAATTCTAGAAATAAATGTTGTTACTAAAAACTCTGGAAGAAAGTGGGGACGAGATCGTGGTCGTGGTTCTTTTGATAACAGTTACCCTAATAATCGCAATAATTCTTTTAAGGGTAACAATAACTACCGAGATAATTTTTATAGCCGTGGACGTGGTAGTGGCCGTGGTAGAAATCAAAGAACAATCAATTACCACACCCCACAAAATAACACTTCCAACCAGTACAAAGGGAATGAAGTCGGTAGGTCCGAAAACAATGGCACTTCCTGTGGTAGCACAAACCACTGGTCGAAGGCTTGTCGCACAGCTCCATATTTGTGTGAACTATACCAAGCATCTCTTAAAAGAAAAGAGAAGGAAGTGAACCATGTTGATAATTTCAATGATCTTAACATTAAGTTGAATACTGCAGACTTTGACATAGACCTCTGAAACACATGTTGCTTGACCACAATAGTTATATGCAACAATTAAGTGTTTTTCTATCTTTAATTATGTACTTTTCTTCATGTAATGTTTTCCTACGATTCAATAAAATCTTTGTTAAAATATAACAATATCGTCATTATTCACTTATTATTTTTCTTTATACTTTCAAGATAAAATGAACATCACTGGAGCGCAAGATCAAACAAATGAAGCAGATATATGTATAGCGAATAGTGGAGCCACACACTATACTTAGATTTAAGAAATATTTTTATAAATTTAAACCAACGAAAGGAATCGTTAACACAATATCAGGCCCTACAGACCTGATAGAAGGAGTAGGAAAGGCTAATTTAGCATTACCAAACGGTACAAAGCTTATAATAAAAATGCTTTATTTTCCCCAAAATCAACAAGAAATCTGTTGAGTTTTAAAAACATATATCATAACGGATATGATACTCAGTCAAGGACTGTTGACAATAAAAAATATTCGCATATCATAAGCAAATATCAGATATTATAAAAATTGCCAATGCTTCAGTCTGGTTTACATTATACACACATTAATATGCCTCAGGCATATATGGCAGTTAAAGAAAAATTTTGTGATTCTGAAACACTTAATTTATGGCATGACAGATTAGGTCATCCAGGATCCACAATGATAAAAAGAATAATTGAAAACACACATGGGCATCCATTAAAATATCAAAAGATCCCACAATCGAATAAAATTCCTTTGTGTACATTTTGTTCTCTTGGGAAGTTAATCACAAGGCCTTCGCCTGTGAAAATTGAAAAAGAATCACCTCTATTTCTTGAAAGAATTCAAGGAGATATATGTGGGCCAATTCATCCACCATGTGGACCATTTAGATACTTTATGGTTTTGATAGACGCATCAAGTAGATGGTCTCATGTCTCTTTGTTATCAACTCGTAATGTAGCATTTGCGAAATTTCTTGCACAAATTATTAAATTACGAGCACATTTTCCTGATTATACTATTAAAAGGGTGAGACTTGATAATAATGGTGAATTCACATCACATGCTTTTAATGATTATTGCATGTCTGTGGGAATTATTGTTGAACACCTTGTTGCTCATGTACACACACAAAATGGCTTAGCTGAGTCGTTAATCAAACGTCTACAAGTAATAGCTAGACCATTAATAATGAAGACAAAACTCTCTGTGTCTATTCGGGGTCATGCAATTCTTCATGCTGGATCACTAATTCGTATAAGACCAAGTGCAAATCTTAAATACTCACCGTTACAACTTGTTTCTGTAATGAGCCAAACATTTCCCACCTTAGAATTTTTGGGTGTGCAGTGTATGTCCCTATTGCACCACCACAACGCATAAAAATGGGTCCTTAAAGAAGGTTAGGGATTTATGTTGTATATGAATCAGCTTCCATCATAAGATACCTTGAACCTTTAACGGGTGATGTATTTACAGCATGTTTCGCTGATTGTCATTTTAACGAGTCAGTTTTCCACGCATTAGGGGAGAAAAGAAAAGACAAGAAATGATGTCTCATGGTGTGTTCCTTCATTATTGCATCTTGATCCAATAACTAAACAACGTGAGACAGATGTTCAAAAGATAATACACCTGCAAGAAATTACAAATCAATTACCTGATGCATTTACTGATACAAACAGAGTTACTAAATCTCATATACCAGCTTCTAATGCTCCAGCTCGAGTTGAGATTCCAAATAAGCAAATAGAGAACACAATGGCTCATGAATCTCAGAGACGTTTGAAACGAGGAAGACCAATCGATTCTAAGGATAAAAATCCTCGAAAGAGAAAAACTCATGAAAAGGAAGTTGATCATAAAGTGAATGACCTTGATGTAATGTTAAATACCCAAAACTCTCATGAGGAGGATTTGGATGAAAATAACAAAGAAATGTCAATTAACTATGGTCACACACATATTTTGTGCAATCGAGATGAAATGGAAAGTATTGATGAAATATTTTCTTATTCCGTAGCAAGTGACATCATGAGTGGAGATGATGATCCAGAACTAAAATCAGTTAGTGACTGTCAAAATAGACATAATTGGGATAAATGGAAAGGAGCTATGCAAGCTGAATTAGATTCACTTATCAAACGAAAGGTTTTTGGACCTATTGTTATTACTCCGATGGATGTAAAGCCTGTAGCGTATAAATGGGTTTTTGTACGAAAATGAAACGAGAAAAATGAAGTTACAAGATATAAAGATAGACTTGTAGCTCAAGGTTTTTCACAAAGGCCTAGAATTGATTATGAGGAAACATACTCCCCTGTTATGGATGCAATAACCTTTAGATACTTAGGGGTTGTTTGATTGTGCTGACCCAGTATGAGCTGACTGAGTCAGAAGCTGACCCAGTCAGAAGATCTGACTGAGTCATACATCTGACTGAAACTTGGGTGTTTGATTATGTATTTGACTGACTCTGCTGACTAAAAATTGCCTTTGTATTTTAACTTGTGTTATGTTGTGTAATCAATAGAAATTGCCTTTGTATTTACAGGGGAAGGGCGGCAGGGGCGCGACGAGGGCAGGGGAAAGGCTGCAGGGAAGCGACGGGGGCAGGGGAAGGGCGGCAGGGGCGCGATAGCGGCAGGGGAAGCGCAGCAGGGGGCGTGACGGAGGCGGGGGAAGGGCGACAGGGGGCGCGACGGAGGCAGGGGAAGGGCGATAGGGGCGCGATGGAGGCGGCAGCCGGCGGAGGGTGGGCGGGAGGGGGGAGGCGGCCGATTGTTTATGGAGAAGAGGGGTGAAGAGTTTAGGGCTGGTTTTTTATGGAGAAGAGGGGGAAGATTTGGTCAGATATGTAGAAGGGGAGGACTCGGTCAGCCCTTCTTTCCGGGTCAGGAGTCCCAGTCAGCTAAATCAAACGCACTGACTGGCTGACCGGCTGACCGGGTCAGCCAGTCAGTGGTCAGAAGCGTGGTCAGACGAATCAAATAGGACCTTAATCAGCTTAGCAGTCTCTAAATTTAGAGATGCGTCTTATTGATGTTGTCACAACTTACTTGTATGGATCACTAGATAGTGACATCTATATGAAAATTTCTGAAGGCTTTAAATTCCCCGAAGCATTAAGCACAAAGCCTAAGGAAATGTATTCCATCAAATTACAAAGATCCTTGTATGGACTCAAACAATCTGGAAGGATGTGGAATAATCGTTTGAGTGATTATTTAACAAGTAAAGGATACACAAGTAACCTTATTTGTCCATGTGTCTTCATTAAGAAGACAACATCAGGATATGTGATCATAGCTGTGTATGTTGATGATCTAAATATAATTGGAACGCAAAAGGAAATTAATGAAGCAATTGCTATTTTAAAGAAAGAATTTGAAATGAAAGAACTTGGAAAAACCAAATATTGTCTTGGTTTGCAGATTGACCATATGCATAATGGAATATGTCACACCCCAACCTTGACGGCGGAAACGTCGAGGTGTGAGAGTTAAGATCGTTCACAGCCACATAACGCTATTATAAAATCCAAATATATTATTCATAAGTTTCAAAGGTAACATTACATTCATAAGTTTCAACAATGAACTAATATTTGACAAGACATAACAAAGTATAATCAATTGATTTTATTAACTAGGTCCAAGTCCTAGATTATGCCAGCAACATAAGTGCACTTCAAACTTGGGGGTTTTCCTGAAACATGATAAAAATAAAAAGGTCAACTATAAATAGTTGGTGAGTTTCCAAGGTTTTCATACATAATATGAAAAGATTACAAGTAGCAATTCATGTCATAGGTTCTAAGCTAGTAAGGTTATAGAACACATATCGTTACAACCAAACCTCGACTTGATTACAAGTATAAAAGATTGGCTAAGTGTATTTGGTTCCCTAGTGCACAAGCATACGGCTCCTAGGAGTCGGCAATACATCGACTTTAGCACCAAATAGGCTTGTCAGGCCCAAAGATCTAAGACGTCGCCAGGCTAGCAATAGTTAATGATTGTAAACAAACTATGTATCTCATATAATCACTTACAACACACAAATAACCATGACAAAATATAAAGATGAATTGCAAGTGCTTTACAAGTCTCAAACGTTTATAAGTGTAAGTTGTATAAGTATCATGTTTCACCCCAAAATTGTGTGAAATAAAGTAAAAAGGGGCAAGGAAAACTCACATTGATATAGGCATTACAAGATGCTATAAAAGATTAAAGTGATGATCCAAAGTATCCATTACAAGCACCTAAATATATAAGTTACAAGGTGTAGATTAAGGTTAATATTATGATTATCATTCAAATAAGAGTTTGAATTTCAATGGTTTTAAGGTTTTTAATAAGTAATAAGTTTATAATGTAATTATTTACATTTTTAATTCATTAAAAGAATTATATAAGTAATTATTTTAGAATTGACTTTGAGTATAAACTATTGATATGATTCACTATTAATCAAGCTTTATAATTATTTAAAATTAATAGGAATAATGTTTTGATTAATAATAAATTATTAATCTGAACCTTTAGTTAGTATATTTTATATAAAATAATATTTGTAAATAATTTATGAAATTATAAATTATATAATTTCTACAATTATCCTGACAAAACCTTAATTAATATAATGTCCAATACGATTTATAAAGATTTATTGTTTCAAGTCCAACAATCATTTAATCATTTTAAAAGGAAACAATTTAAAATTTAAAGGTTAGAGATACATTTAAAAAAAATAACATTTGAATCAAATGTTTTATTATTTATTATTTGAATAAGGATTTAATAAGCTAAAACAAGAAAATAATCCAATTATAATGTTTTGTTAAGATAAATAAATTTTAAAGTCTATTTTATAAGTTATTTAACTAGTTATATTATTTGTTTTAATAAAATACAATAAAATATTAAAATATTATAAGAAATAAATTTTCAGAAATTTGTTTGATGTTAAAAAAATATTTAAAGTTTATAAAAATTATTTTTATATTTATTAAAAATTTTCTAAAATTAATATAGGGCTGAAAAGCCTTAAAAAAATATGTTGAGGGTGCCCGGGTTTGAACCCGGGACCTCAAGGTTAGCAAGGGGACGGGGAACCAGTAGACCAGGGCCGCAGCCGCGGTAGATCTTGGTTCCCTTTTCTTTTAAACTTGATTTAAACATCTTCCCCAAATCACATAAACCCTAGAATCAATTTGATTCCAATTGAATATCAAGATGATTATGATAACGAAATTAAACATAGGGATTTGCTTCCCTAGATGATTTCGAGTATGGGGATGTGTTTAATTACCCGGATTAGAAACGTATTGGTGATGAACGAATGTAGGATAGACCACGACTAATTCGTGATTGATTCGGGTGGAAAATGATGTTGATACTTGAATTAACTTTGCAGAAAGCTTCCACTAACCTCGATAATAAAAAGCCCTCTGTAAATTGTGATTAATTTAGCTTCGAACATGGATCTCGATTAAGATGCAAGTCGCGACCGAGGAAGGTGATCGTATGTGATGTGCGTGTATGTTTCAGATAAAATTGAAACTAGGAATAGGTTATAGATAGTTATATGATCGTTTATGCGCGTTTAATTGAATTATTATAGGGTGTTAATGTTCGAAAGACCCTACGATTGAACCCGTCGGTTACATGATGTACTCGGATTGAATGCACTTCATAACCACAGGTTTAATCCAATTAAGACCCATAATCAAGTTCGGATTGTATTCACGAAACTTTTGAAACCGGTTTGAGGTGAAACGACTTAGGTTCGAGCCGGTTTTGGATTCGCCGGAGTCGCGGCCGGAGTGGCCGGACTCCTTGCCGGAAATGCGGGTTGAACACGGGGGGGGGGGGGGGTCTCAAACTTTCGGTTATTTACAGTTAGGTCCTTGTAGTTTTGTTTCTTTTATTTTATGTACAAACACTTGTGTTTAAAGTTTCCAAATGGACAATAAGGCCCCCTTAACTTCTTTTAACTTTAAGATTTAACTATTTTATAACTTATCCATTATTTATAAGTTATTACTCTTATCATTATTGTTGTTGTTATTATTATTATTATTATTATTATTATTATTATTATTATTATTATTATATATATATATTTTTTATTTAACATTTCAAGCTTGATTTAATGAAATCATTAACTAAATAAATAAAGGCATTAACACGCAAATCATCCATGAGTTTCATAAATGAACACCATGGTCCTTACAAGATTAAACGACATTATCTTTTAGTTAACGTAAAATACGAGATGTTACAGTCTCCCCAACTTAAAAGAATTTCGTCCCGAAATTAAGAATAAACTTACATGAGCAAAAGAGTTAAAATGAAAGATAAGTGTACAAACGAACAGTGATTGACGTTTAATTATAGATGAAACGCTTCACTTTATGGAATCTTACAAGATTCTTGACATAATATATGCCAACTTGAACTCTTCCAGTGAAATACGAGACATTTTGAGATGTAAAGTTGGAAAAAGATGACGAGTTACCGTGGTATCTTAGATTAATAAGTCACAACTTCTAGAATATAATTTTGTAGTAAAATGATGTCTAGAAATCAATGCGAGACCAACAATGATAAGAAAGGTTAACCGTCGGGATTTAAGAATCCCAGACGCCACTATATGAAATGATCTTAACGCATATCCTGTGAATATGTATTCCTCCTTTGATCAACCATCGGTCTAAGAATAATACGATATGCGAAGATTTTGGGATAAGTTCACGACGATGGTTAGGAACATTGCTAAATGCAAGAAGATGAATCGATCTTCAAAATCAACGATCGATGTTTAACGACATACCACGGTATACGACTATTTGAGATAGATACAAGTCAATTTCTCGGCTCATTATCTCATATGAGTTAATATGAGATTTGACAATCGGTCTCTAGTGCACCAATTGTCATCATGACCTCTAAGATAAGAAGCATTTCAGTTGAAAGAAAAGTTAAACAGGAGCTCCATAGGATCACGAATGTTAGGTCTTGTCATATGTGAAGGTAAGACACTTGGACACATACCAAGTTACATCTTTTCCTTTATGTCAAACCCATGACTACAAGTTACGGAGGTTTATGAACCATTATATCCATATCGCAATGAGGATAATAACAAGTCTTGTTGATCGAAATCAAATTAACGTTTTAAAGATTTCCAAGGTTAAGGATTCAAAAGCGATTCAAGAAATGACACAAACGATAAGGAATGCATTTGTACCCATGTTTTGTAAGGTAGCAAATTTCTAAATACGGTTTGCATACGCAGTTCAACAAACCCATGAACACAGTGGAGAACATTCATATGACTAGAAAGACATAATCACAAGTTGATAATGTCTTTATTTAGCAGAAAGATTATTCAAGAAGACTACCATCACACAATCATGTGTTGATGATATCTCAAAATAAAAGTCGATAAGTAAGGAATAAATGGTTCCATATAGCTGGATCAAATCAAAACATGAGAATAACGGGATAGAAATCGATTTAAGAATTTAAATGCTCCAAGCTTGGAATCAAAATCAACCTAGAGCGATCGGGTCTCCTTTCAAGTTTAGAGATCACGCTTTGGCTTGATAGGTCGAAACACTAACATTGTTTCACCCTTCAAGTTACTACATGCTTCTCGTCACTTGATTACAACCTTGGTAAGTTGAAGATCAAGAAATGAGAATAGTTATCAAGGTATGGTTTTCACCCCTAACTTGATGGTGTACTCTCAAGGTATGATCACTAACTTACCAATCAAAAAGTTCGATCCCAACTCATTGTTGAGGATCCACAGAAATAAAACGAGGTAACTCACCATTAAGGTAAGGGAAATCACTCCTATCTTAACGGTGAAGTTTTACAAAAACAAAATATAACAAGATGAACTTCATCAAAATCCAGAATTCACTCCTACTTTGATGAGGTCGTCTCATTTGAACAGATACAATTTATAAAAATGATATTATCATCAAGGTATGGAATTCACGCCTATCTTGATGATTGAATTTCATAATAACAAGAAAACAATCGAAGATTTACATTTGTCACCAAAGTACGGGTTTCAATCCTATTTTGGTGAGATCATGTCATTTGTGAAATGCCATTCCAAAGAAAATAATTGAAGTCAATCCTTAGGATAAGGTAATCACCCCAATCCAGAGGATGAAATTTCATAAAAAACACACGATTCGAAACCATTTACCGAAACGAATAGAGAATCATCAAAGTAAGGGAATCACTCCTGTTTTGATGAGTTAGAATCATTTAGGAGATACGAATGTTCTTAGTCATATATTGACTTACAAACTCTTGCATCTCCCATGGTGTAAACGGTACGAAGTTTGACATGACAGCGAAAAGAAAAAGAATGTCAATTAGAAATTCAGGAAATTTCAAGTTACATCTGTGTGACAAAAGGAAAATCATACTTACAAAAGTTAAGGTCAAAGCTCGAGGTAACAGGATTAGTTATGATGGTGTTCAAATCTTGGATGGTTTAAATCGGGAAGACGAAATCAAGGATAAAAATGATTCAACATCATAATGAGATGTGAACATTCGTTTCACAATCAAAAAGAAATACATGGACTTCTCAAATTATGAGGTCAACCATAACCTTATTGAAGTCACATGTACTTATAAGTGGTAACAAAGTTATAATTAGTTTATTCGATCATTGAGGTGAGTGACCACTTATAATATTTGAGTTAACAAAATTAACATTCAATTAGCAAAGTATCCCGAGATGTAGGAATTCCACCTACAACATTGAATGTCTTTAGTTATGGGACACACCCTTAGAAAGAATTTGAAAACCATAAGTAACGATTTAAAGTTTTAAAGATCATTCGGTTTAGACTCCCAATATCTTTGGGTATAACAAGAGTCATGTACACGTTGATCAAGGTATAGAAATAGCTACATAAAACGCCTAACGTGTAACGATGTTTAAATGTAGGAGTTGAAAGGTAAGACGAGTTCAATATCACAGGAACATTATGTATGATAAGAATGAAAAGAAACCAGTTCAAGAAATCAAAGATTTTTAAGATACAAAGAGGATGGTTCCATTTAGTAACGCATTACCATTTGGAATCGTTGACACGTCAAGGTAAATTGACTCACTTGCCTTAGAGACTTGTGTATGTTGACCATAGTTTATCACTCATCCCAGAAATCCCCAGGTAAGCATAACTGGTCTCGCAATGAGATTTATACGATATGCTTGCCTTAGCCCGAAGGCCTTTCGCCAGAAAATCCAGAATACAGGTGTCTATGGTCACACAAATTTCTTAGGTTCATGAAATCAAAACCTTGATGAGATTTTCAATGATTAGACATAGAGTCTAAAGAATTAAACCCACGATAGGTAGTGTAGATTCCACACGTCGTCGAGAATAAGTTTAGGAAGTTTCATTTGTCGGGGAGAGTCACAGAGTCAAAGTTAAGTTTAGGGAGACAAGTAACTAAGTTTAAGCATACATAAGTCAATTCCTATGCTAAGGCATCAAGTTGCATAAAAGACATAGCATTATGTAACATGCAAACAATATGTAAGCACAAAGGTATAGAGATCTTTCTATGAGGTTCATGCAACTATAGTCTAGGTCACCATTTCTAATAACCTAAATCCCTATAGTTATGGGCTCTGATACCAATCTGTCACACCCCAACCTTGACGGCGGAAACGTCGAGGTGTGAGAGTTAAGATCGTTCACAGCCACATAACGCTATTATAAAATCCAAATATATTATTCATAAGTTTCAAAGGTAACATTACATTCATAAGTTTCAACAATGAACTAATATTTGACAAGACATAACAAAGTATAATCAATTGATTTTATTAACTAGGTCCAAGTCCTAGATTATGCCAGCAACATAAGTGCACTTCAAACTTGGGGGTTTTCCTGAAACATGATAAAAATAAAAAGGTCAACTATAAATAGTTGGTGAGTTTCCAAGGTTTTCATACATAATATGAAAAGATTACAAGTAGCAATTCATGTCATAGGTTCTAAGCTAGTAAGGTTATAGAACACATATCGTTACAACCAAACCTCGACTTGATTACAAGTATAAAAGATTGGCTAAGTGTATTTGGTTCCCTAGTGCACAAGCATACGGCTCCTAGGAGTCGGCAATACATCGACTTTAGCACCAAATAGGCTTGTCAGGCCCAAAGATCTAAGACGTCGCCAGGCTAGCAATAGTTAATGATTGTAAACAAACTATGTATCTCATATAATCACTTACAACACACAAATAACCATGACAAAATATAAAGATGAATTGCAAGTGCTTTACAAGTCTCAAACGTTTATAAGTGTAAGTTGTATAAGTATCATGTTTCACCCCAAAATTGTGTGAAATAAAGTAAAAAGGGGCAAGGAAAACTCACATTGATATAGGCATTACAAGATGCTATAAAAGATTAAAGTGATGATCCAAAGTATCCATTACAAGCACCTAAATATATAAGTTACAAGGTGTAGATTAAGGTTAATATTATGATTATCATTCAAATAAGAGTTTGGATTTCAATGGTTTTAAGGTTTTTAATAAGTAATAAGTTTATAATGTAATTATTTACATTTTTAATTCATTAAAAGAATTATATAAGTAATTATTTTAGAATTGACTTTGAGTATAAACTATTGATATGATTCACTATTAATCAAGCTTTATAATTATTTAAAATTAATAGGAATAATGTTTTGATTAATAATAAATTATTAATCTGAACCTTTAGTTAGTATATTTTATATAAAATAATATTTGTAAATAATTTATGAAATTATAAATTATATAATTTCTACAATTATCCTGACAAAACCTTAATTAATATAATGTCCAATACGATTTATAAAGATTTATTGTTTCAAGTCCAACAATCATTTAATCATTTTAAAAGGAAACAATTTAAAATTTAAAGGTTAGAGATACATTTAAAAAAAATAACATTTGAATCAAATGTTTTATTATTTATTATTTGAATAAGGATTTAATAAGCTAAAACAAGAAAATAATCCAATTATAATGTTTTGTTAAGATAAATAAATTTTAAAGTCTATTTTATAAGTTATTTAACTAGTTATATTATTTGTTTTAATAAAATACAATAAAATATTAAAATATTATAAGAAATAAATTTTCAGAAATTTGTTTGATGTTAAAAAAATATTTAAAGTTTATAAAAATTATTTTTATATTTATTAAAAATTTTCTAAAATTAATATAGGGCTGAAAAGCCTTAAAAAAATATGTTGAGGGTGCCCGGGTTTGAACCCGGGACCTCAAGGTTAGCAAGGGGACGGGGAACCAGTAGACCAGGGCCGCAGCCGCGGTAGATCTTGGTTCCCTTTTCTTTTAAACTTGATTTAAACATCTTCCCCAAATCACATAAACCCTAGAATCAATTTGATTCCAATTGAATATCAAGATGATTATGATAACGAAATTAAACATAGGGATTTGCTTCCCTAGATGATTTCGAGTATGGGGATGTGTTTAATTACCCGGATTAGAAACGTATTGGTGATGAACGAATGTAGGATAGACCGCGACTAATTCGTGATTGATTCGGGTGGAAAATGATGTTGATACTTGAATTAACTTTGCAGAAAGCTTCCACTAACCTCGATAATAAAAAGCCCTCTGTAAATTGTGATTAATTTAGCTTCGAACATGGATCTCGATTAAGATGCAAGTCGCGACCGAGGAAGGTGATCGTATGTGATGTGCGTGTATGTTTCAGATAAAATTGAAACTAGGAATAGGTTATAGATAGTTATATGATCGTTTATGCGCGTTTAATTGAATTATTATAGGGTGTTAATGTTCGAAAGACCCTACGATTGAACCCGTCGGTTACATGATGTACTCGGATTGAATGCACTTCATAACCACAGGTTTAATCCAATTAAGACCCATAATCAAGTTCGGATTGTATTCACGAAACTTTTGAAACCGGTTTGAGGTGAAACGGCTTAGGTTCGAGCCGGTTTTGGATTCGCCGGAGTCGCGGCCGGAGTGGCCGGACTCCTTGCCGGAAATGCGGGTTGAACACGGGGGGGGGGGGTCTCAAACTTTCGGTTATTTACAGTTAGGTCCTTGTAGTTTTGTTTCTTTTATTTTATGTACAAACACTTGTGTTTAAAGTTTCCAAATGGACAATAAGGCCCCCTTAACTTCTTTTAACTTTAAGATTTAACTATTTTATAACTTATCCATTATTTATAAGTTATTACTCTTATCATTATTGTTGTTGTTATTATTATTATTATTATTATTATTATTATTATTATTATTATTATTATTATTATTATTATTATTATTATTATTATTATTTATATATATTTTTTTATTTAACATTTCAAGCTTGATTTAATGAAATCATTAACTAAATAAATAAAGGCATTAACACGCAAATCATCCATGAGTTTCATAAATGAACACCATGGTCCTTACAAGATTAAACGACATTATCTTTTAGTTAACGTAAAATACGAGATGTTACAGAATACTTGTACATCAGTCAAGTTATACTGAGAAACTCTTAAAGCGTTTTAATATGGACAAAGCAAATCCTTTAAGCACGCCAATGGTTGTTAGATCACTCAATGTTGATAATGACCCATTCCGCCCTTGTGAAGATAATAAAGAGGTTCTTGGTCCAGAGATACCATATCTCAGTGCAATTGGAGCTCTTATGTATCTTACTAACTATACGAGGCTTAACATTTCTTTTACAGTTAATTTGTTAGCAAGATTTAGTTCAGCTCCTACTAAAAGGAACTGGAATGTGATTAAACATATTTTTCGATATCTTCGAGGTACTATTGATTTAGGCTTGTTTTATCCTAATAATTCAAAAGAAGGGTTGGTTAGTTATGCAGATGCAGGTTATTTATCTGATCCCCATAAAGCAAATTCTCAAATTGGATACGTATTTAAGAATGGAGGAACTGCGATTTCATGGCATTCTCAGAATCAAACACTCGTTGCGACATCCTCAAATTATGCTCAAATTATGCTAAAGTCATTGCACTACATGAAGCTTCAAGAGAATGTGTATGGTTAAGATCTATGACACAACTCATATCAACTTCTTATGGATTGGAGAAAGATAAAAATGAACACCAATCTATGAAGACAATGCAGCTTGTGTCTCACAAATGAAAGAAGGGTATATCAAAAGTGACAGAACAAAACATATACCACCAAGATTATTTTCATACACTCAAGATCTTATTAAAGATAAACAAATTGAAATGAGATACGTTCAATCGGCAATAATTCAGCTGATCTTTTTACAAAGGCACTTCCTAAAACAACTTTCAGAAAACATGTTTATGATATTGGCGTGCGGCACGTGCACGCAATGTGATGATCTATAAAGACAATTTGAGGGGGAGTTATAAGCTATACTTTTCAAACTTCAAGAGTTAAGTACTGCCTTATTAAAAACCTTGCTAAAGAAAAACCCAGTGGGAACTCTTTGTCAAACTTATAGATAAATTTACTATGCTACTAATCTACCAAAATAGTTTACCTTGTCTATCAAGATGATTAATATTTGTAGTATTAATACCACCTCAATGTAGAGGAGAAAATGCACCTCTTGTATACACTTTCATAAGATATACATTTTTCTTCTTCTTACTCTTACAATTCTCTTTAAATTCTTAAGGTTATAAAACTAATCTTGTGTTAAATATCGTGGTATTATAACTGAAACTTAAGGTTATAAAACTAATCTTGTGTTAAATATCATGGTATTATAACTGAAATAAAAAAGCTGCCTACTATGTGTGGGATCTCGATTATTCAAAACCAAAATAAGTGTATACAAAAAAAAGTTTATATGCATATTCCAACGGAAAAGAAGGTATGATAGCTTTTTCTTCTTGATTAAAATATTCTTTTAAGAATAGTCAATGTTTAAATTTAATTCTAAAATATAAATAGTGAAGTGTATAGACGCAGAGTACTACAAATGAAACACAACAAGTAAAAACAGGTTAGTTAATGCAATAATATTAACTAGGTTTTAACCCGCCGCGCATTGCGGCGGCGTTTGCGGCGTGATAATGTATAAACTACGACCAGCCGACTCGTTCCCCAACTAAATTGACGTCAAAACGTAGAGTAACTCGAATATTGACCATTGAATGATAACATGTTATAACGCTAGGGGGTAAGAAAAATAATTTACCTGACATAGAAGCATAACCAATGCAAAGATAACCTTTGCAACTTCGGTCAAGAGGTTAACACTAAGTGGGCTAAAACTGAACTTCCCATCCACCTTTGACATGTAGACCAATATTGGCTGCAACAATACAATCAAATATCATTCAATTGATTAATTAACGCAACTTCATCACAAATTTACAAAAGAAAAGCTTTGTTGTGCAGACCTGTATGATACGATGTACAAGTATACATAGACATCCACTGAATAATGATTTGATATTTCAATTATTGTTCTGTTCATACATCCTTTGAAGAACTACTGTACCATAATGTGTCAAAAGTATCTCCAAAACGGATAATGTAGTGGATAAAGTAAAACACCAATCGTTTTAAAGCAAATCATACAAAAGATTGAGCTTTATGAACTTTATCAATGGGGAAAAAATGCACCTGTAAACCAACTAACATACAATCACCAACAACCAATAGAACATTAAGTGCCCGATGTTTCTTCGAGACCTTACTCCTATAACGATCGTAAGCCCTCGAGACAGTCTTTGCAGTCGGTTTCACCAATCCGAAATGACACACACTGCACTCCATCATCTCCTCTTTCATCATCCAAAACCTCTTTTCCCCTAAATTTCAAACTACAATCAAATCAGCATCAATCACCACATTAGTAGCCCCAGTGATTTATTAAAGAACTACATGAGCTGTTGATCAATAACCTAAAACCCTCAATCATCACATCATGCATACATTCATATCTAATGTAAAAATCGATAAACCCAATTCAGTTACATCTAACTTTAGACTGATAACATCATAACACCTCTAATATCTTATGACATTATATCAAAATTCGCAATTTAAATCAAATGCGTATGAATCTTGAAATTAGACATTACGTGAAAGTAACGATACCCTTTAATGTGATCGGTCCAGCTGCCGGAATTCGACCACCGGCGACTGAATCGATCAAATAAAGTGTGAGTTAAACCCCTGAAGTTGGGAAAAACCACAGGATTAATATAACGGGTAGATTGGACCTGTATATAAGAATGGTGATGTCTTCATGTCTTTCATATCCAGATTTCTTCAAGCTATGATCATCTTCCATATGCACTTAATCCTCTTAAATTCTGCTGCAAACAACAACATCTGTCAAATAATACTTATATTGCTGCAAACAACAACATCTGTCAAATAATACTTATATTCTCACTACTTAGCATTAAATTCCCAAATTGTTCTATAATCTATATCAAAAGCTAATTGAATTTCAATTTCTAAAACTCTGCTATCTGATCTAAAGATCAAAACCCATTTCTAATCACATCATAAAGACGTAAACCTCAATTCGCCGTAATTAGTATCCAATTTTAAAATGTTCTACATCAATTGAACAGATAACACGAACCATTGATCGCGAAGGAGGAGGAAGAAGATCAATCGAATCAACAGACATCTTCGCGATCTCCAGAATCGCAGCTTCTCTAACCGCAGGTGCATCACTGATCAAATCCTCATAAGCAGCTACAAACTCCTCACGCCAGAACCGGGGCAACCCGATCCGACGGCTATTGGTGTACACATCCCACATGTGCTGAACCACCTTCTCTCGCTCCTGGATCTCCTGCTCAAAACCAACAATCACATCAATTCAACCCACAATTACTTAAATGAATAGTGTAGTGGAATCAGATTCAATTCTAGGACAACTTTATCGTATCCCCTTGAAATCACTGACCATTGAAAGTTCACTAAAACAAACATAACATTAATCAATCCCATGAGATAACTAAAGTTCACAACAAATCTATAACAAAGCATGATTAAACAACCCATACATATAAAGATAATCAGAAAAGGAAGAACGAAAGAAAACAAATTTTACCTTGCTGAGACTGCCCAATTGCTTTCCAACCAAATCAGTAACCTTACGAGAAGGCCGGCCACGCCTTCTCGAACCCAAAGCACCGTCACCAGCACCACCATTAGCCACCACATTCGGTCTCCCAATTGCAATGAGCTACATCAAATTTAAGTTTCAAAAGTGTGATTATACCTCAACCATCTCAAATCAACATAAAATTACAATGACTTACATCGAATTCAGGTTTCAAAAGAGTGAATATACCTCAATCATCTCAAATTAACACAAAAATACAACTAAGCGATTCAGGTTTGAAAAGAGTAATTATACCTCAACCATCACATATTACCACACATTTACATCAAAGTCATGTTGAAAAGGAGTAATTAACCAATTATACCTCAACTATCTCAAAACAACACAAAATGACAACAAATTACATCAAATTAAGGTCAAAGAATACCAATTAACAACCCATACCTCAACCATCTCAACATTACCAGCACCTTCATACAACCCCGCAAGCGCAACACTATCAACACTAAGACCAAGATCAATAAAGGAAAATAGCTTACAACAGTTATAGGTATCTCACGTATGTCGAACCACGAAGGCATCACAGCACCATCTGCAACAGCCGGTGGTTAAGATATCATAATCATATACAAGTTCAAAAAAGATAGTGGTAACAAATCACTGGAAGAGTAAATGATGGTAGACCAACAATAACACCTAACAACACATTTTTCTGTGATCAATTGATCATAACATCAAAAAATGATTTTGGATGCTTGCACTATGCAATGCCAATCCTTAAGGTTCCTTATACCATACAACTTCCCTCAAATTTCTAATTTTGTGCATCATAGCCTCCTAATCTTACAGCCTATAAGCAGCATCCCTCAAAACTCAAACAGATCGCATGTCTAATTACTCTAGATATGAATCATACTACTCTTCCAATATCCCAAAAAAACAGCCTCTATCACAAGAATAATATTCGATAACCATTAACCAACTGAAAGATAATAAGATGAACTCCACTTATGTAACATCTCGTATTTTCACGACGTTTAAATCTTTTATAATAATAATAATATTAATAATAATAATAATAACAATAATAATAATAATAATAAATAATAATAATGATAATAATGATAATAGTAATAATAATAATAATAATAATAATAATAACATTAATAATAATAATAATAATAATAATAATAATAATAATAATAATAATAATAATAATAATAACAATAATAATAACAATAATATAGTCCAAGGGTAATTCTTGTAATTTATCAAACTTTAAAAAGAAAGCTTAATACATAAAGTAACAAATAGGAAAACCGCAGGGGCTAAATGTGTAAATTTTCAAAACAAACTGCTTCTCTCTCCCCGCAAATCCGGCGACCGTCCGGCGAAGCTCCGGCGGTCCTCCGGCGAGTTCAAACGCCCGAAATCACGTGGTTTTGACCCAAATTAAAGGTCCCGACACTCTCACGACCAAGATTCAAACCCTATGCACGTTTAATCATTGAAAAATACGGATCCAAAGCTCGTTACCTCGAATCAACTTTATTCCCGACCGTTCAACGGTCGGTTAACCCACTCAAAACTTAAAAATGACCAAATTAACCTCGCACTAACCGATTATGGATCGTTCATAATGATTCTTTGAACTCAATTGCATCAAAAACACACTCAAACACCATTAATGATCACCTCGAACCCGTCGGACCTGCAACTAACTGGTTCACCTTCTTTCGAGCTTCAATATTCGAAATTGGCAGAGGGCTTTTGATCGTGTACACCATTAGAAGCTTTCCCTACAACTAATTTGATTATCATCGTGGTTTGGGTATCTAACCAGTGCTACGTTAGTCGCGGTTGTTCTTGGTTCATTCCAGACACCATTTCAAATCGAATCAGGTAATCAAACCTATGTACATGCTCGATTTCATGTGGGGAACAAAAGCCCCATAAATGTTTTTGTTATCGGAATCAATTGGATGGTCAATTGAATCGATTTGGGATTAGGGTTCATGTCGAAAATTTGGGGATTTCTGTTTATTCGGTTTTTAACAATTAAAAACCAAGAACTGATGCGGCTGTGAGCCTTGGTCTACTGGTTCCGTGTTTCCCTGCTATGTTGAAGGTCCCGGGTTTGAAACCCGGCCACCTCCCATATTTTTTTTAAAAATAGTTTTTCAGCCATATATTGATTTAGAAAATTTCTAATAAATATAAAAATATTTTTTTTATAAACTTTAAATATTTTTTTTAAACATCAAACAAATTTCTGAAAAATTATTTCTTATAATATCTTAACATTTTATTCTATGTAGCTAGTTAAATAATTTATAAAATAGACTTTAAAATTTGTTTACCTTAACAAAACATTACAATTGGATTATTTTCTTGTTTTAACTTATTAATTCTTATTCAAATAATAAATAATAAAACATTTGATCCAAATGCTATTTTTTTAAATGTATATCTAACCTTTATATTTAAATTGTTCCCTTTTAAATAAATTAATGATTACTAAACTTGAAACAATAAATCTTTATGATAGTATTGGACATTATATTAATTAATGTTTTGTCATGATAACTGTAGAAATTATATAATTTATAATTTCACGAATTATTTACAAATATTATTATTTTTTATATAAAATATACTAACTAAAGGTTTAGATTAATAATTTATTATTAATCAAAACGTTATTCCTATAAATTTTAAATAATTATAAAGCTTGATTAATAGTGAATCATACCAATAGTTTATACTTAAAGTCAATTTTAAAATAATTACTTATATAATTCTTCTGATGAACTAAAAATGTAAATAATTACATTATAAACTTATTACTTATTAAAAACCTTAAAACTATTGAAAGCCAAACTCTTATTTGAACGTTAATTATAATATTAATCTTAATTTTTATCTCGTAAATTATACATTTGGGTGCTTGTAAAAGAATTCGTTGGAGCATCATTAATTCTTATAATCCTCGTATATACTTAATCGCCAAGTGAGTATTTCTATACCCCTTTTTCTTATTTTCACACTCTGGGGTGAAACATGTTAACTTATACCATTGCACTCATAAACTTATTCGAGACTTGTAAACTTTATGGCAATTTACTTAAAGTTGTGGTTAGTTGAACTTTTGTGGTTACCATGTTATGGCATTATATGTACAACCATTAACTATTGCTAGCCCAGCGAAGTCATAGATCTATGGGTAAGACAAGCCTGCTTGGTTGATCCAAGTACACTTAGCTGATCGTATATACTTTTAACGTTAATAGATTATTAAAGTCGTTTGATACTTGTAAAACATTGTCGAGGTTTGATTGTTGCATTGTTCATAACATCCCTAATCACTTTATTCATTAACTTATAACTTGAATTGCCATCTTTTATATACTTATGTAATCAAAACTATAGAATGCTCACCAACAATATGTTGACCTTTTATTTTTAACATGTTTCAGGCAATAGCGTTATGTGGCTGTGAACAATCGTAAATCTCACGCCTCGACGATTCCGCCATCAAGGTTGGGGTGTGACAGATTGGTATCAGAGCCTATAACTATAGGGATTTAGGTTATTAGAAATGGTGACCTAGACTATAGCTTATGCATGCACCTTATAGTATTTTTATCTTGTAAATACATGGTTTGCATGTTACATAATGCTATGCCTTCTTATGTGCAATTTGATGCCTTAGCATAGGATTGCCTAAACTTAGTTACTTGTATCCCTAAACTTATCTTTGATTCTCCCCGAACATAAAACCTCTCAATCTTATTCTCGACGACACGTGGAATCATATACTATTATTATGATCTGGATCTTTAGACGTATGTCTAATCTATATCAATCTCATCAAGGTTTTGATTTCATGAACCAAAGAAATTTGTGTGACATATAGACACCTGTATTCTGGATTTCCTGGCAAAAGGCCTTCGGGCTAAGGCAAGCGTATTCGTATAAATCTCATTGTGAGACCCGTTACGCTACCTGGGGATTTCTGGGATGAGTGATAAACTATGGTCAATACACAAGTCTCTAAGGCAAATGGGTCAATTTACCTTGACGTGTCAACGATTCTAAATGGTAATGCGTTACCAAATGGAACCATCCTTTTGTATCTTAAAAATTCTTGAATCCTTGAACTGGTTTATCATCAAAGTTTAAATACCTTCTCATTCTTAACCTAAATAATATTCCTGTTAATATTGAACCCATCCTATATTTCAACTCTTACGTTTAAACGCTCAACGTGTAACGTATAACGGTATTGAACCCAGCGTTTCATGTAACTATTTCTATACCTCGACCAACGTGAACATGGATTTTAATATACCCAAAGATATTGGGAATCTAAATCGTATGTCTTTAAAACTTTAAACCGTTACCTATGGTTCTCAAATCTTCTTAAGGATGTGTCCCATAACTAAGAATATGCAATGCTGTAGGTGGAATTCCTACATCTTGGGATACTTTGCTAATTGAATGATAACTTTGTCACCACTTATAAGTACGCGTGTCATTAAGAAGGTTATGGTTGATCTCATATCTTGAGAAGTCCATATATTCCTTTTGATTGTGAATCGAATGTTCACATCTCATTGTGATGTCGAATCATTTTGCCCTTGATTTCGTCTTCCCGACTTAAACCATCCAAGATTTGAATACCATCATAACAAATCCTATTACCTCAAACATTGACCTTAAATTTTGTAAGCATGATTTTCCTTTTGTTACATTGATGTAACTTGAAATTTTCTGAAATTCTAAGTGATATCCTTTTCCTTTTGTCGTTAAGTCAAACTTTGAACCGTCTGCACTGTGGGAGATGCGAGAGTTTGTAAGTCAATTTATGACTAAGAACACTCGTACCTCCTAAACAATTCTAACTCATCAAAACAGGGGTGATTCCTTACTTTGATGATTCTCTATTCGTTTCGATAAATGGTTTCCAATTGTGTGTTTTATGAAATTTCATCCTCTGGATTAGGGCAAATTCCTCATCCTGAGGATTGACTTCAATTATTCTCATTGTAACTTGTATTTCACAAATGACATGATCTCACCAAAATAGGATTGAAACCCGTACTTTGGTGGCAAATGTTAATCCTCGATTGTTTTCTTGTTATTATGGAACTCAATCATCAAGATAGGCATAATTCCATACCTTGATGATAATTTCATTTTTATGGATTGTAGTTTTCTCAAATGAAACGACCTCGTAAAAGTAGGAGTGAATTATGGATTTTGATGAAGAAGTTCATTTTGTTATATTTTGTTTTTGTAAGAACTTCACGTTAAGATAGGAGTGATTTTCCTTACCTTAATGGTGAGTTACCACATCTTATTTTTGTGAATCCTTAATAATTGGTTGGGATCAAACTGGTTGATTGGTAAGTTAGTGGTCATATCTTGGGAATACACCATCAAGTTAGGAGTGAAAACCACACCTTAATGACTATTCTCATTTCTTGATCTTCAACTTACCAAGGTTGTAATCAAGTGACGAGAAACATGTAGTAACTTGAAGGATGAATCAATGTTAGTGATTCGACCTATCAAGCCAAAGCATGATCTCTGAACTTGAAAGAAGACTCGATCGTTTTAGGTTGATTTTGACTCCAACCTTGGAGCACTTAAATTTTTAAATCGATTTCTTCCCCTTTATTTTTATTGACTCGATCTAGCTACATCAAACCATTTATTCCTTACTTATCAACTTTCATCTTGAGATATCATCAAACCCATAAGTATAGTCTTCCTAAACAATCCTTTGTCAAATAAAGATATTATCGAATACCTCTCTTATTGTTTGATGAATTACGTATGTGATCTGCATTTGGAAATTTGTTACCTTGCAAAACATGGTTACAAATACCTTTCTTATTGTTTGCGTCATTTCTTGAATCGTTTTTGAATCTTTAACCTTGAAAATCATTAAAATTCTAACTTGGTTTTGAACAATAAGACCTATTATTATCCTCATTGCGATGTGGATATAATGGTTCATAAACCTTCGTAACTTGTAGCCATGGGTTTGGCATAAAGGAAAAGACGTAACTTGGTATGTGTCCAAGTGTTTCACCTTCATTTATGACAAAACCTAAACTCCGTGTTCCCGTAAATCTCCTGTTTAACTTTTCATCCACTAAGTGTCTCTTATTTTAAATGTTATGATGACAATCGGTGCATTATAGACCGATTGGCTAAAAATTCAATTCGACCCATTATCTCACAACGTCGAGAAATTGACCTGTATCTGTTTCAACTACTCGTATACCGTGGTATGACGTTAAAACATCGATCGATATCTTGAATGATTGATTCATTTTCTGTTCTTTCTTAACCATAGTTGTGAACTTATTCCAAAATCTTCGCATAACATATTATTCTTAGACCGATGGTTGGTCAAAGGAGAAATACATATTCACAAGATATGCGTTAAGATCGTTTCATATGGTGACGTTTGGGATTCTTAAATTCCGACGGTTAGCCTTTCTTACCCTTGTTGGTCTTTTATTGATTTCTAGACATCACCTTTCCATGAAATTATATTCTAGAAGTTGTGATTTATAAGTCTAATATACGATGGTAACTCGGCATCGCTTTCTAACATTTCATCTCAAAACGTCTCACATTTCACTGATAGGGTTCAAATTGGCATGCATTATGCCAAGAATCTAGTAAGATTCCAACAAGTGAAGCGTTTCATCTGTAATTAAACGTCAATCACTGTTAGTTTGAACACTTATCTTTCATTTTAACTCTTTTGCTCATTTAAGTTCATTCTTAATTTCGAAACGAAATTCTTTAAAGTAGGGGAGACGGTAACATCTTGTATTAACGTTCATTCTTAATCAATGAGAAAGCTTATAAGGTTAATTTGAAGCCATACACTTTAGACTCTCTTTTTACCTCTAATGGCTCTGCCATTGCACATAAAGTAAACACTAAAGCGGTCAGCTTAATCAATGATGAATTTTCTTTTTTGATACCTTATCAAAACCTGAAAGTTCTTCAAAGTGTACCTCAGAAAATGAGAACACAAATTGCATCAAGAAAGAAAAAGAGAATCACTATAATCTATCTGAGGCTTCATGCTCACTTTCTGATTCACTTGAGAACGTGAGGATCAAATGTAATCCAAGCGGCCTCATCTTGTCGTCACAGCCTCCTCGTAAACAAATTTCGGGACGAAATTTCCTAAAGTAGGGGAGACTGTAACATCTCGTATTTTCACGACGTTTAAATCTTTTATAATAATAATAATAATAATAATAATAATAACAATAATAAAAATAATAATAATAATAATAAATAATAATGA
The DNA here is from genome assembly GCA_024085815.1 of Flaveria linearis. Taxonomy (NCBI): domain Eukaryota; kingdom Viridiplantae; phylum Streptophyta; class Magnoliopsida; order Asterales; family Asteraceae; genus Flaveria; species Flaveria linearis. The sequence continues at coordinate 15,107,929 of CM044011.1, forward strand.
TAATAATGATAATAGTAATAATAATAATAATAATAATAATAATAATAATATAATAATAATAATAATAACATTAATAATAATAATAATAATAATAATAATAATAATAATAATAATAATAATAATAATAATAATAATAATAATAACAATAATATAGTCCAAGGGTAATTCTTGTAATTTATCAAACTTTAAAAAGAAAGCTTAATACATAAAGTAACAAATAGGAAACCCGCAGGGGCTAAATGTGTAAATTTTCAAAACAAACTGCTTCTCTCTCCCCGCAAATCCGGCGACCGTCCGGCGAAGCTCCGGCGGTCCTCCGGCGAGTTCAAACGCCCGAAATCACGTGGTTTTGACCCAAATTAAAGGTCCCGACACTCTCACGACCAAGATTCGAACCCTATGCACGTTTAATCATTGAAAAATACGGATCCAAAGCTCGTTACCTCGAATCAACTTTATTCCCGACCGTTCAACGGTCGGTTAACCCACTCAAAACTTAAAAATGACCAAATTAACCTCGCGCTAACCGATTATGGATCGTTCATAATGATTCTTTGAACTCAATTGGATCAAAAACATACTCAAACACCATTAATGATCACCTCAAACCCGTCGGACCTGCAACTAACTGGTTCACCTTCTTTCGAGCTTCAATATTCGAAATTGGCAGAGGGCTTTTGATCGTGTACACCATTAGAAGCTTTCCCTACAACTAATTTGATTATCATCGTGGTTTGGGTATCTAACCAGTGCTACGTTAGTCGCGGTTGTTCTTGTTTCATTCCAGACACCATTTCAAATCGAATCAGGTAATCAAACCTATGTATATGCTCGATTTCATGTGGGGAACAAAAGCCCCATAAATGTTTTTGTTATCGGAATCAATTGGATGGTCAATTGAATCGATTTGGGATTAGGGTTCATGTCGAAAATTTGGGGATTTCTGTTTATTCGGTTTTTAACAATTAAAAACCAAGAACTGATGCGGCTGTGAGCCTTGGTCTACTGGTTCCGTGTTTCCCTACTATGTTGAAGGTCCCGGGTTCGAAACCCGGCCACCTCCCATATTTTTTTTAAAATAGTTTTTCAGCCATATATTGATTTAGAAAATTTCTAATAAATATAAAAATATTTTTTTATAAACTTTAAATATTTTTTTTAAACATCAAACAAATTTCTGAAAAATTATTTCTTATAATATCTTAACATTTTATTCTATTTTATTAAAACAAATAATGTAGCTAGTTAAATAATTTATAAAATAGACTTCAAAATTTGTTTACCTTAACAAAACATTACAATTGGATTATTTTCTTGTTTTAACTTATTAAATTCTTATTCAAATAATAAATAATAAAACATTTGATCCAAATGCTACTTTTTTTAAATGCATATCTAACCTTTATATTTAAATTGTCCCCTTTTAAAGAAATTAATGATTACTGAACTTGAAACAATAAATCTTTATGATAGTATTGGACATTATATTAATTAAGGTTTTGTCATGATAACTGTAGAAATTATATAATTTATAATTTCACGAATTATTTACAAATATTATTATTTTTTATATAAAATATACTAACTAAAGGTTTAGATTAATAATTTATTATTAATCAAAACGTTATTCCTATAAATTTTAAATAATTATAAAGCTTGATTAATAGTGAATCATACCAATAGTTTATACTTAAAGTCAATTTTAAAATAATTACTTATATAATTCTTCTGATGAACTAAAAATGTAAATAATTACATTATAAACTTATTACTTATTAAAAATCTTAAAACTATTGAAAGCCAAACTCTTATTTGAACGTTAATTATAATATTAATCTTAATTTTTATCTCGTAAATTATACATTTAGGTGCTTGTAAAAGAATTCGTTGGAGCATCATTAATTCTTATAATCCTCGTATATACTTAATCGCCAAGTGAGTATTTCTATACCCCTTTTTCTTATTTTCACACTTTGGGGTGAAACATGTTAACTTATACCATTGCACTCATAAACTTATTCGAGACTTGTAAACTTTATGGCAATTTACTTAAAGTTGTGGTTAGTTGAACTTTTGTGGTTACCATGTTATGGCATTATATGTACAACCATTAACTATTGCTAGCCCAGCGAAGTCATAGATCTATGGGTAAGACAAGCCTGCTTGGTTGATCCAAGTACACTTAGCTGATCGTATATACTTTTAACGTTAATAGATTATTAACGTCGTTTGATACTTGTAAAACATTGTCGAGGTTTGATTGTTGCATTGTTCATAACATCCCTAATCACTTTATTCATTAACTTATAACTTGAATTGCCATCTTTTATATACTTATGTAATCAAAACTATAGAATGCTCACCAACAATATGTTGACCTTTTATTTTTAACATGTTTCAGGCAATAGCGTTATGTGGCTGTGAACAATCGTAAATCTCACGCCTCGACGATTCCGCCGTCAAGGTTGGGGTGTGACAACTTAAGCTTTACCTACTGTCATATGCACTTACATCTTATAGCTTTTAGCACTCAATTTCAAAATGCCAAGCTTTTGTTAACAGCATCAAAAGTTTTATCAAGTTTTCTTTTTTCCACACCATATCACAGAACATAAACACCCACCAATATGAAATTCACCATAAGATTAACAAAACCAAAGCAAATTCCCCACGGTAATCTTCAAATCAGGGGAGAAACTCTCCGTCTGCTGCTCATCACCATCGCCCGAAAGCTCCTCATGGAGCTCCAAACCCGACGACACAGCGACATTTCGAACAACCCGAGACGACGATGTGGGTTCAAAAAAAAGTGAAAACCAGAAAGCACTGACCGCAAGGTAGACGACGGAGGAGACGATAACGGTGAGAAAACGCCCAAATACGCATCAGCGAGAAAAGCTCCGAGAAGCATAAGCAAATACGTCGCTCCCACCCAATCGCTCACATGCGTTGCAGCATCCGGCAGCGACTCCTTCATCTACTTCGTCAGATACAACACCAAACTTGCCGACACCGTGAACGCCGACAGCCTCTCCGCCGCCTCATTTGCTAGCTTGAACGGGGATTGAGCGGACGTTGGTGGTGAGAGGTGGGAGATTTGGGTGGATCTGGTGGCGATGGGGCTGCGATTTGGTGGTGTGGGGGGGAATTGGAGGTGTGGTGGTGGTTTAGGGTTTGAGATCCCCACCGACATAGGTCACCGACATAGGTCTTTAATAAGAATAGTAATTAATATTAGGGGAATTCTGCACACACCGTATTTTTTCTGGGGGAAACCGACTCAAACGGTCACGGTTAGGGCTCCCCGTGACCGTTCAGTCGGGTGTGACACCTAACTGTCACGGTAAGGCCTAACCATGACAGTTAGAGCCCAGACTAATCTGGGGATCCGTTGCAATTATTGGGTATGCAATTAATGGGGAATTGATTAGGGTTTTGGGGGCTATATGTCACGGTTTGGCCAAACCGTGACATATTGCATATATTTTCTATATTTTTTTAATCATAACAGTTTGTTTTTATTTTAGTTTTATCACACGTTTAACCTAATCGTAACTCACAAGTTTGTATTTTGTGTTTATTAATAATTTATCATATTACAAGTATTTATTTGTTATTAATGTGACGGTTTTGTGTTTAATTTGTTTACGAGTTTGTAAAAATCGGTTGTCATTATACAGACATATTGTATATATTTTCTAAATTTAAGTAATCATACTAGTTTGTTTTTATTTTATTTTATCACACGGTTAACCTAATCGTAACATACGAGTTTGTGTTTTGTGTTTATTATTAATTTATCATATTACAAGTAACTTTTGTGTTTAATTATTTATTAAACAAGTTGGTTTTTATTTTATCACATGGTTAACCTAATCGTAAAAATCAGTTGTTATCAAACATATACAATTAACATTATCAACATTACAAATATAAAACAAACAAACAAAGAAACACAACCAAACAAACACAACCAAATATACAAGTCATCATAACTGAAACTGCATATATATATATATATATATAATATATATATATATATATATATACAATGAGTTTTTACATACAAAAAGAAATAAAATACAAAAAAAATACCTATCTAATCCGTCATCTCCGGATCGCTGCCCTGACCAGACCCGCCCGCGCCAGATGGGCCAACACCGTCATGGCCTAACCACCTCGGTGGCTGTGACAACAACGGCGTACCGGAGGCGGCATAGTCGGCGACCATGTGCTGGATGACCCAGTCCAGCATATCCTCCAGCCTCGTGACCCTGGCTCGCGTGTCATGAAGCATATCGATAAAGTGAGCAGGCAGTCGCACGACATGGTACACGCGCTGAGGATGCTGGGGCGGGTCCTGGTCGTGCGGCGGAGGAATGGGCTGATCCTCCCCGCCACCAAGCGGCTCGTGGGCAGCCTGAAGGTGGACCTCAGCCCCCGCCAACTCGGGTGGGTCCACCGACAGCTCGGGCACCCATGCCACAAGCTCATGGTATCTACTGAGCAGGTGCCATGTGCCGTCGGGGAACCTCTAAACGATCCTCATCCCAGTGGCGGTGGTCCGGCCGGCCACGCGCACAAGAGTCGGAGGTAGCGGGAGCTGGGACATGACATGCGCGTAGCCCAGGCCCCGAGCGATCCGGGAAACGATGTTCCCGCCCACCAACGCCCCTCGCGACTGCCTGTGATAATAACTAGCAAAGTAATCAGCAAGGGCATGCGCAAGGTGGCAGTGTCGGTGTGTGAGTACACACCGAAGAAAGAAAAGGTCGGCGGCGTTGACCCTGTCGGTCCCCGCCCAGCGACGGACGTGGCGATCAGTCGGTGAATGTATCTATACAGAGGGTCTCGTATATGAGAGGAGCTCGTATCACCAGCGTACGGTCCGTCGCCGATCGCAGGCCACCAGACCTGATCGGAGTCGCCGGCCCCGCGAATCAAGGCCGTGGTGTACATCGGCTGTCGGACCTCCACCTCCGTATAGAGGCCGCTGATGACAGCGAACCGTCTAAGTGACATGCGGTGGAGGGACCCGAACAACCGGAAAGCAACCTCCGCGGGCGCACGACCATCCGCTATGTCGTCCTCGCCCGAAAACCACAGTTACCATCAGGCCGCACATCTTTTATAGTCGAAACGTACCGGTGAATCCATTGGGGCAGATGATCCTTAAACTTCATAACTTTTATCACGTCCTTTGGTTTCAATATTAAAAGAAACCCTAGGGCAGCTCCCGTAATCGGTACATTTGAAGCAGCCTTTGCCTGATTAGAACGGTCGTTGGGCATTTTAAACTGAGGGGTATATGAGCTATGCCTCGCCGGGCCAGGCATAGTTTGTTGTGAGGAAGTATATGAGCTGTGTCTAGCAGTCTCAGACTGTGATGTATTGGAGTCCGCTCTTCTTTGTTGCTCCTTAATATTTGGACGACCAAGTCGGTCATGACGCACCTCAGGTTCTTTAAGTTTTGACTTGCTCTTAAACAAAGAGTCAAATACTTTCTTAAACAATTTTTTCTTTACTTGAGGATTGGGAGACGACATAACCTTTCGTTTCAAGTCATCAAATTTCACATTGTAGTCGGGTTCAGGCGGCGCGACGTACGCTGGCTCGAAATCAAGCTTCCTCCAGTGTGGATCTACCGTATCGAGTGGAATACTTGTGACTGGATTTAAAGGTTAAATTATTAGTGAAAAATATGCAATTGTGTGAAAACAGTAAAAAAATGTATTAAGAAAAATATAACCTTCTCGGATGTATATCTCCAAACGACAAGCACATGGCAAGCCCATGGACGTGAACAACTGGTGTCCACATGAACCCCCAGACTCCTGAATCATTTCTATTTTCATCAACTCTGATTAAAGGAGGCTAAGGCAAAAAATGGATATTTTATAATGCAATTTTGAAAACAATGACAGTCGATGGTCTTTTTTAATCTTCACACGGGACACCTTGAATGTTTTACAAATTTCAATCTCCTGGCCGCGCACGAGGTCACAAACATATCCGACAAGTGTGTGCAACGTATTATTGGTCCCTGTGAGGTAAGTCTTGAAGTTGGCATGTTGGCCCTCAACCCTATTAGTTGTAAATTCACCAAAGTTAAGGTGGTCGTACATCCAATAAGTAACAATTTTCTCTTTGTACGGCACCAACCAAATTATTCCAAATATATTCCCATACCTCTGAAAGAAGTAACAAATTTTATAAAATGAATAAATAAATTATTAGAGTAAAAATAACTATGAAATTCTTACCACGTTTCCCATCTTCATTTAACTTTTCTTCCATCTTCCTGCAATTGTAATCGTACAATGCCTCTGTGGGAGACGAACACAAGGTCTTCCACCAGTATGAAAAATCCTTCCACATGTCGGTTTTGAAAAGGATATTCCATCGTCTTTTGATATTCTCCTTAACGTGCCACCTGCATAGGTATTTAGTAGCACTCAGGAACACTGTGTCACACGCGCTCATCAGGGCCAGGTCCCTGTCTGTGACAATAACGTGGGGCTCCATACACCCATCGAGCATATCTCTGATCCGCTCCAGTACCCATATGAAGTTGTCCTGCCGTTCCCTCGATATAAATGCATGCGCAATACAAAACGACTTCGACGTCGACGTAACGCTAATAACCTGAACAAACGGAATGTTGTACATGTTGGTCTTGTACGTCGTGTCTATCAACATCACGTGCGGGAATGCGTGCCACATTTTATACGAAGAAAACATCTTCCACGGCCTCAGTAGTTGCATTCGTTCGTGTTTCATACACGAACTCTTTAGATTGTAGCAGGTTTTCAAGTTCTTGCATTGGTGTCATGCCTTTTCTACCCTCAACCCTAAACTTCGACGTCAGATTGTATATGTCTTGAACAACACAGACGCTATGGGGAAAGTGCTCCCTTACGGCTGATTGGATATGTCGTGGCCGCACGTGCTGCCTGTGTAACTTCTCGACAAGATCAATTTCTTCGGCGGTCATCTTCCTAAGATGCGCGTGGCCCTCCTCGTACACAACAGGATCGTGGTTGTGCGTCTCGTTTCTCACCTCTAACATCCAACTGTCACTCTTTCCTACGTACTTCCCTACGAGTTTAAAGGGACATCCTTTCTTTATGCTCCCAGTACGTCTACTTGTGCCAGTGAATTTAGGTTCACCACTACGATTGCATAATAGTTCCACATCCTTTTTTCGTGACCGACCCACCATAATGACGCACCCATGCTCGCGTCCTCTCATTTTAGTCCACTTCTCCAAGTCCTCACGAGAATCAAGATACTGAAAAAATGATAAAGCTAGACATAGAAAACAATATATAAAACAAATAAAAAAATAAAATAAACAAAAAAATAAAAACTCTTCGTACTTTATCGGTTTTATAAGAAACCGTAGCCTTTCTTATCCGATCCTCATCCCCATCATGCTCCGCGGTGTCCCCATGGTTTTCTTCGAGGTGAACCGAACCGTCACTCTCATCTGTGTCATTCCCATTAAAAGTATCCGACACATGTGTAATTTCTAGTTCTGACTGGTACGGGGGATGTCCGTAATCCAGCTCTGTTTGTGAGTGGTACGTGTTCGAGGCATGCCCGTAAGAATTGCAAGGGGGATATCTGTACCCTTCACCGTAACCTGTCGGTCCAAATAAAGAGTTGTACGCCTCTTGAGCAAATGTGTTCGACGGGTTGGTTTCCTCCTCCCCCCACGGAGGGTGACTCCCGTATACGTAATATTCATAAAAAAGATAATGGTTAGATATTTCAAATAATAAGTTATAATAAAACATATACTAGTTCAATCTGGTTCGAATCTTCGATATGTGGCACCTCATTCAAATCTGGAAGCTTCGGCTTTTGATAATGATCTCCCGAACCCGACATTGTTTTTGAATTAACGTGTTTTTGGAATGACGAAGGCTGAAAAATCTCGAGTGTTGGATGAATGAAAGCTCAAAGGTATTTGTGATGAAAAAATTTCGAGTGTTGGATGAAATGTCGAGTGTTGAAAGCTCAAACGTATTTAAGGTGAAAATCTGGTGCACAAACCGTCACGGTTTGGCCTCTACGTGACGGTTCGAGGCGCGAATCCTGGCCCTTTTGTTAATATCACAGTCTACCTCGTACCTTAAACTGAACCTCGTACCCTAGAGGTCACGGTTAGGCCAAACCGTGACGGTTTGGTGACCGGTTTTCAACTTTATCAGTCCATTTGTCGTTTTGTTGTCACGAGGTGTCGGAACACGACACAGAAACCGTGACCGCAAGACCTTGCGGTCACGGTTGGTTAGATAACAAAACGTGACCGCAAGCCCTAAACGTGACCGTTTGACCCGACCTACCCCAAAAACCACTGCGGTATCCCCGTTAGGACCCTAATATTATTATGTCAATGGATTATATTAAACGTAACTTATAATTTTAGTCACATCAATCATTTAATCTTTTAGAGTTATGAAGACAGGTGTAGGGACACATACACATCTCAATCAAATAAATATATAAAATAAAATTAGTATAATAATGTTGTGGAAGGAAGAAAATGCATTAGTTTGACCGAGAAAGCATAAACGTCACCTTATGAACTACTCTCGATCGTCAAAGTAAAAATAATCACTCTTGAATCTTGAAAAATCACATAAAAAATAAATAACAAAAATCATGAGGAGTTTGACCAAAATCAAATAAACGTTAAATATGTTATCCAAAAAAAGTGTTAATTTTTTAACTAACAGCCAATTAGATTATTAACGGACCACTGATTCATCTGATAATATTCATTACTTGAGTACGGAATCCAAAATTAACATCACGTAAACGTTACATGTTATTCTTTTCTAAACAACAATGAGTCAATGACCACTTGGATGAAGTTTCCAGTTACTCCATAAGTCCATAGTCCATCCACATGCACATTGACGTTAACCTTTCACATATAACATACAAAACAGAATTTTTTTTAAAGTAGTATATAATAAAAAAAAATTAGGAAACCGGTTAAGTCAAAAAAAAAATGGAAAATAGTATATCCGCTATTACAAATAGCGGATTAGGGGTTATTTTTTTTTAAAATTCTGACACTCTGACAATTTTAAAAAATGGTATTTTTTTTTTAATTTTGTATATGAGCCGCTTTTACAAATAGCGGATTAGGTTGAATGTTTAACCATGGTTAAGTTATAAAAAAAAAAAAAAGTAAGCCGCTTTTAGGAATAGCGGATTACGTTTAGAAGTTTTTTTTTTTTCTCCTAATCCGCTATTAGAAATAGCGGATTAAGTAAAAAAAAAAAAAAAATTGTGTCCTAATCCGCTATTCCTAATAGCGGATTAAGTAAAAAAAAAAAAAAATTTGTCCTAATCCGCTATTCCTAATAGCGGATTAGGCTTTAAAAAAAATGTGGTTTGGCCGGGTTTCGAACCCGGGACGTTTCTGTCACATGCATTGCACCCAGCCAGTTGAGCTGAGTGACTAACCCAACATTTCAATGGTTTCATTTATTAATATATAGTATTTGACAGAATTAAAACTAAAATTAACCATCACTTTTTTTTACTTAGTAATTATTTTTACTTACTAAAATATTTTTAAAACTTAGTGTATTGTTACTATAAAATTTTATAATTAGTAAAATTTAAGATTAAAAAAAATTTAAAACTAAATTTAACTCTCACTTTAATACTTAGTATAATGTTTACTTTTTTAATTGTACTATAAAATTTTATACTTAGTAAAATTTAAATTTAAGAATATTTTTTTAATTTTTTACTATAAAATTAGTAAAATTAGTAAAATTAGTAAAATATAGAATGTTTAATTTTTTTAATTTTTTACTTAGTAAAATTTTTTACTTAGTAAAATATAAAATTACTAAGGTAATATTAAATTTTTTATTAATTTGAATATTCTTAATTTTATACACACATATAAAATTACTAAGTAAAAAATTAATCCGCTATTAGGTGCAATGCATGTGACAGAAACGTCCCGGGTTCGAAACCCGGCCAAACCACATTTTTTTTAAAGCCTAATCCGCTATTAGGAATAGCGGATTAGGACAAATTTTTTTTTTTTTTTACTTAATCCGCTATTAGGAATAGCGGATTAGGACACAATTTTTTTTTTTTTTTACTTAATCCGCTATTTCTAATAGCGGATTAGGAGGAAAAAAAAAAAAACTTCTAAACGTAATCCGCTATTCCTAAAAGCGGCTTACTTTTATTTTTTTTTTATAACTTAACCATGGTTAAACATTCAACCTAATCCGCTATTTGTAAAAGCGGCTCATATACAAAATTAAAAAAAAATACCATTTTTTAAAATTATCAGAGTGTCAGAATTTTAAAAAAAAAAAACCCCTAATCCGCTATTTGTAATAGCGGATATACTATTTTCCATTTTTTTTTTGACTTAACCGGTTTCCTAATTTTTTTTTTATTATATACTACTTTAAAAAAAAATTCATACAAAACAAGACACCCTTTCAACAATAATAATCTCACACAACACAAGGATCCCCAAATTGAAAACCCACTGTTATCAAACCAAACACCATCCAACAGTCTGAACAACACATCTAACCATGTTCCACGGTGGCTGCACCGCTGACGGCACCCTAAACAACTCAAACTTCAACGATCCGATGCCATGGATCGGCATCTACGTCGCAACAGCATCACTAACTTGCGCCATAGCCATGACCATTGATGCACTTCATGGCTTCACATACAAGAAGTTCTGGTTCCCATGCAAGTTCTTCACTCTCAACGCCACTTCTCTCACCATCATCGCGATTTCGATCAAGTTTTCGGTTGATCTCAACGCCGCCATGCCCGCCGCCAAGATCAGCTAGCGAAGGTCAGCAGCTCCGCCTTCATATGCATGGTTATGGGCAACTTACTCCCGTCGTTGGGGACAATGGAGGACACTGAGCTTTTGGTGAATATTGTTGCTTTGGTGATTCTTGTGATCACTGCTATTACTAATGTTTGTATTGAAATGGGCACTGGTGTGATCTTTGAGTTTTGGGTTGAACATGCTTTGATCATGTTGTTGATGGTTGTGTTGCTGGCGATCTTGTGTTGTTTGTCATTGGCGATTCCTACGAAGAAGTATTTTTTGGATGTGACGTATGAGAAGAAGCTGAAGAAGGCGAATAAAGTGTGTTTTACTCAGAGGAATTTATCTGCAGCTGAGAGGTTGAAGCAGGATTTGGGGAAGTATTGGATGATGGCGTATACGTCGAGCCCACAGTTTGTGATCGGGCGGTCTGCGCCCTGTTCGGCTTCTGGGGCTTTTTGTCTTGTAAACTTGCTGATCTTGGTTGAGTCGATAGTCAGACCGCGGCTCATGCCTTGGTCTTTTAGGTTCTGCAGTGGTGAATCAGATTACAAATGGTCTACCACTTTGGTGCTCATGTGTCAGACGGCTGCAGTGGCGGTTGGGACCATTTCACCGGCGTTTAGATGGTTCATGACTATTAACTTCAGGTGTCCTACAAAGGCCTCGCGGGCGAGTGGGCAGGAGTTTGTTGTTGAAAGATATTGGATCAAACGGATGCTTTTGTGGCAGGTGCAGCCTATAGATTTGAGAATATTTAACCGCAGGGGGAGAAAGCTTATTCGTGGGGCAAAGTTTTATACTTTTAGTTTGTTGATTGGGGTACAAAAAGGTCTGGTCTTTTGCTGCAAGATGATCAGATATGTTTCAATTTTCTTTGTGAGCAGATTCTTGAGGTTAAGAAGGTTTATAAAAGGCGGTAATGGCGTGCATAGTGATGAAACAGAGGATACGAATATGAACACGAATATGGATCTGAGTCAGTATGTGATTTATCTTGAAGGAGAAGAGGCATTAGTGGATTTGATGACCGAAAACAACTGTGATGCTACGGCTCACTGGATCAAAATAGGTGAGAATCAGCAGCCGAAGAATCTGATAAAACTTTTAGAGGGATCGAGTTCTGTAAGTTCTTTTAACGGTGTACATGATTTTGACAGTGATAAAGTTCCATCTTTATGTTCTGGAGAGCCACCAAACTGTTGGGCTCTCCCTATAGTGACATTAACAAGCATAGCAGCTGCAGTTCCCAATATCGACAAACAGTTAATCGAGCAACTCGTTTGCAGTGTGGATGAAGGTCTCAAGTACGTCAAAGAGATAGAAACATGTCTAGAGAAGGCGAAGGATCTGAAACATGTGATGAAAGCAGCAGAAATAGTATGGGCAGGAGTTGAGCTTTGTAACAAGTGGTTAAATGTAGATCTTTCAAAGGTAGCACGCGATCAAGAACACGCGACAGGAGCTGATGTTATCAGATCACTAGCTGCAATCTCAAAACAAAAGTTCATGGAATTTGAGGGGGAAGATATGATGTATCTGAACCAATGCTTGAAAGAGGTCCCATCGCGATGGCCTATGAGGGTGTTGGCTGCAAATTCAATGTACAGAATATGTGAAACACTGCTGTTAACAGAACAAAATGAAACCAATGAGAGGTTGTTTGAAAAGATATCTGTCATGATTTCTGATATATTATTTGCAGCTTTGAGTAACCTGCAGCATGTTATTTCAAGAAAATGTCATGAAAGTAGGATTGAGGAGCGGGAGAAGAGTATCAGGAGCGCGGTTCTGCTGTTTGGGAAAACCAAAAAGATTTTAGAACTTATCGACATGAAAAGGCCTCAAGATGCAGATCATGGGAAACTGATACATATAGATGAGTGGCATCTAGTGAGCAAGAAGATGGATACATTGTGCTCCATGTCTTCTTCGACAGACGAGGAAACAGCGACGTCTAGCCCGTCTGATTTATATATATCAGTTGAGTAATATTGTGACATTTATGGTTGTAGATGGTAGCCATCAAGTAATACTGATGGATGAAGAAACCATATGTAATAAATCTAAGAAATAGAAGTCATTACAAATATCAAATTTATTCATCAACTGATAATGATCGCAGATGCCAACACAAACACAGGTCTTTATTAGTTCTTATCTTGCTTTATCTTGTGAAAATGGATAAATGATTCACCACACAAGTGTGGTGGGAAAAACATATACCAAAGTATTGCTTTGATGATTGTATCCCAAAAATTGGGGGCCACTATATATGGAGGCATAGAATGGACGTTTTATAAAATATACAAGGTTGCCCAGCCTTTAAACTTATCTTTGATTTTTTGTGCATCATAATGATGGTTGTGTGGTGGGTTAAATGATGACCAACACTCATCCAATCACGATCTTTTACTAAACATACGTTATGAGTTAGGTTGTTCAAAGTATTTTACAGGGTCGAAACTATTTTTATGTCTCTTCATTCCTATCGCCTTCAAGTTAGGTTGTTCAAAGTTGTATATCTGGAATTTTCAGATAGTAGAAATCATCATCCGCATTTGTATCTGAAATTTCGGATACAGATAGCGATTCGGATATTCGAAGTTTTTTTGCAATAAATAGATATATGTTATAATACAAATGATATGACAAAAACACATTAAAAAAGTCCCAATATACGTTAACAAGTCCCAACCTAAAATAAAAAAAAATGTTTAACACTTTAAATAAATAACAAAAAATATTTTTAAGTTTTCGGATATGCAAAATCATCTTTAGTACACCGATCATAATTTGAAACATTTTCTCTTTATATTATATGAGACAACAATTTCATTAGATGAGTTCGCCGAAAATAAAACATCTACATTAGCAACTACAAACCTAGGTAATTGCTTATGCTTATGTAGTCCATAAACTTAGATGATACTGATATAAAATTGTGCTTCAATTAGATTTAATCTAATGGAGGAAGAGGAAGATGATGGATTTAATGATGTTGAGTTGTGCTTTAATTCGGTTGACTTCGCTTCGATTATTGAAATTGTGCTTCGATTTGATGATGTTGAGGAAGATGTTGGATTCAGTAATGGCGCAAGTTAGCTTCGATAATTGAAGTTGTTCTCATCGCTCTAACTGTAGAATTCGCTTAACGTCGGAGCGTTTTTCTCGCTACTAGCGAGTGATTTGGACTTCTCCATTTCATTTTATGCTTTCAATTTGGGATTTAAGATTTGTTCCGTTGTGCCCGTTCTTAAAAAAGAGTGCATAAGATAAAATGATAAACTAAAATCATAATTACTCAATGCTTTATTAATTACAGATGTCAAATTACAATATTACATACATGTCCCTTATGTGAGCAACACATGTCTGACTTAACTATAAATTTAAATGAAAGTTAGTATAAACGATAATATGTGCGTAATTTTTATAAAAAAAGGACATACAATGTAGTTATTGAAAATAATAGGCACACGGAGTTTTATGTATTAATAAATGATCACTGTGTAATTTACTATTTAAATTATTTGTTAATCGTTCTTGTAAATATATATATACATATATATATATATATGTATATATATATATATATATATATATATATATATATATATATATATATATATATATATATATATATATATATGTATGTATCCCTTGTTTAATCTTGATTCTCATCTCAAAACCTCAAATACCCCTCTTAATCATGGGATTGATTCTAGTATCGCTTGTTAGGTGAACAACAAACTCAAGGTTTCAAAGTTCAAGTTGATGTTATATGATTTTAAAATATTGATCTTTTATGATCTTTATATTTGTTTTCATCATGATTTTTAACTAATCACATCAAGTTATGGGTAAAATCATGTAATTTATATATATATATATATATAAAAACACATACTGGTGTGTGTTCTTGGTGTTTTTGCTATTCATGATGAAGAAGATGAAGATTTAAAAAACCCTAGCAACTTACGCACATGGGTTACATGTACGTAAGTTACACGCACATGGGTTACATATATTTTTTTTGTTTACATATATGTACTTCTTTTTGTTCGTACATATATATATATACATTCATATTTTTAGGGTTTTTAATGTTTTCGTTGTTACTATATTTTGTTATATGTATGTAAGTGTTGGTACGTATATGTAACTCCACTGTTACATATATGTACTCTAGAAATCGGTTTTAGCATTAAAAAAATTTTGGTTTAAAATATATATGTGTAACTCATTATGGATATTCATATGGGTTCGTTAACAATGATACATATATGTATGATAGTGTTACATATACGTAACACACAATGTTACGCATACATAACACACATTGTTACGCATACGTAACACGATGTAACGAATGCATAAGTAGTCGTTTTCTTTAGTTTATTTGTTTTTATAAGAAACATGATTATCTAATTATTCAATCCAAAATAAAAAAAATAATACATTTGATTATTTAAATTTCTATTAAATATAAGAGAGATGTGAGAGAAAAATGAAAGATAGGAGTAAATTTAGGAATTTTGTTAATTATACTTGTTAGTTGTCAAATTAATTATTTTGTGTTGTTCCTAATTTACCCTTAATGCATAATTAAACACTCATAATCTTTTATTTAATTACTAAAATGCCACTAATTAATCTCAATCATAGACCAAAAAGATCAATGGTGAATAAGTGGTTTTTTTAGTTTTTAATTATAATATGGTTTTCATTGGAACTCTCCCCTATATATATATATAAGGTGTCACACCCTCAATTTTCACAAACGGAATTTTACCGTTAGGCGTGTGACAAAACATGATCTCAGACACGGTCATATCAAACGATACTAAATGAATTTAAAAATAAACATTTGACTTCAATCAGAGTAGAAACATAAATGAAATAAACATCAGTGCGGAAGCATATAACTGAAATATAAACCAATACTAAAAGTTTGCAAAGTACTATGCCAAAAACAAAATGTTCAATGCAAGATAAATGAGTTTGATGATGCATGTCCTGAGTGACTTCCTTAACCGTGCAACGTAAGCTTAAGCGTTCCTGTGACCTGAGAAAACATGCTAAAGTGTGTCAATATAAAGTTGGTGAGTTCACAGGTTTAATAACATATAATATGTTTGTAAATGTTCGAATGGTAAAGTAATTAAAGTATATCGATAGGTAGCTAGTCTATAAACAAGTTACTTAGCGTTTCAAACCAAAGCTGACTGTTTGTATATTTGTTGCCTTCCTGTCACGTCTAACCCAGACAGTGACAAATGTTAGGTCAATAATGCACCCGTTTGACCTCCAATCAAGCTAGCGCAACTAGCCCGGGCGGGGTTTGTCAAACCCAGTAGTACTACTCAGAATTACCTCGCTACACAATAGTAACGGTTTGAGAATGTAAGGACTTTTAAGTATGTTTGCACTAACGTAACAGGCGATAAACAATAATACCAAAACTATTTTGTAAATATGTTTGCATGTTTTCTCCCCCCCAAAAGGAAAGAAAGTAAAATAGGGGCCGTGAAAACTCTCCTCGAATGCGTTGCAACAAAAACGTAAGCACCAAAAGATACGGTTTCCAATTAACCTGAGTTTCATTCAGTGTATATATAATTAATATTAATTATTTATTATAATATAAGAGCTGTACGGTTTCACGTTTCATGAATCGGGTACGATGTCGATCATCACGTATGCTAAGTCATGTATTAAGATACCCTTTATATATTTCAGTTGTACTTTATTTAAAACGAAACCAATATACATTTTACCAGTCACACGTATTTATAACAAGTATATATATATATACTAGTAAGGAACCCGCGCGATGCGGCGGCGACATCGACGATATTTTACAGTACGATATTCGTTTTCTGAATACTTGAGCATCATAAAACTCAATTTAATAATAGCACACGAATAAGAAAATGTTTTTCATAAACATAGTCATTTGACAACAACCACTTGTAAAATAATTGTATCATTCCTTATACTACATTTGAACAAATTAGCAGCACAAGTCATTTGACAACAACCACTTGTAAAATAATTGTATCTTGATGAAGGTACTCACAAATATTTAGGCTTATGTATTGGACCATGGCCTTAACATATGCAAGGAGAATAAAACAATGGAACCAAACCACTATACAGACCCATATTGTATATATATATAATGCAATCAAGGAAGTTATAATATATTTTAACTGTTTTATGGACATACACGTGAACCAGCTATCTTTTTTGCATCCGCAACATAACATAACATAACATAACATAACATAACATAACATAACATAACATAACATAACATAACATAACATAACATAACATAACATAACATAACATAACATAACATAACATAACATAACATAACATAACATAACATAACATAACATAACATAACATAACATAACATAACATAACATAACATAACAACTGTTGTATATATGTTTAGAGGATTTTGAGGTCTTAAACTTTAATTAGTACTTCAACCACAAAAATCAATAAATCAAGATGTTTACTTGGTCCACATTAGAATAAAAAAATGAAAGTAATTTCCTTGCAAAGAATCCTAGAAGTGAATCAATATCTTTAAGGAAAGACAGAGGCAAGCTTGTTGTGCAGAAACCAAAAGAATGAAAAAGAGAACATCGAAACCTGATAGAAGGCCATGCATTGAAGGACAAATTTATCCATTGAATCTAGCTCCAAATCCAATGCAGCATCATAATCCTTTACCTGTTACAAAAAGCAAAGATCATCAGTTCATTATATAATAGATATGCTAAAAGGAATTATAAGACATTTATACAACAAACTTCTCCGCAACAGGAAGGAAACAGTATATCATACAGCTTCTTTATATTCTCCAACAGCATGGTGGCAAGAAGCCCTTAGATACAGACACTCTCAATGCTCTCAATGCTTAGTCCAGTTGTTAAGTCTTTAATAGCATTCCTGCAACAAGAGTTGAAAAAAATTAGCTAAGGATGATTAGAGAAATACACAATATGATTATAAAGTTAAAACAAACAAACTCAAGAATAAAAGACCATATAGATCATAAGATACGATTTTATTTCTCAAAATATAAACTCTGTGGCAAACATAAGTTCAGATAGGTTGGAGGGCGTATTGAGAATGCTGGTGTGTGTGTGTGGAGGGGTGTCTATCCAGTGAGCACACCTGTGATCTCCCATAGCATGAAGTAGCAGTCCACGCAGATGATATCCTTTAGCAAACCTATTTAAGAATTCCAAAAAATTGTATCATTAGGGAAAGCAATAGATTACCGAAGATTACAACATTCAACAGTATAATGACCACATAAAGTGGGCAAATAAGACAAGTATATTGAAGTGGCATCCTGTACCTTGCATCAATTTGCAAAACCTGCTTAAGGCAATCCAAAGCCTTTGTTGAATTTGCCAGGTCTTGATAAAACTAATAAAAAATATATATAAACATTCATTTCAGAACACTAGCTACCTACTTACCCCTGTAAAGGGGAAAGAGTGAGAATCTAAACGGTATAGTATGCTGATATATGATATCTGTTATCTATACTACCTTAATATTACAACAATATTACAACTTAAATATTAGCATAATGAAAAAGATAGGAAAACTAAAAAGAAGGTTGCTAGAAAGCAAACAAAGCAAACTTGCTAGAAAGAGTTCTCTGATCCACTTTTATGAAGTCGACATCAGACGGTTTAAGGTCTTCTTTAGCAAAACAACCACCTATCGGGGAATAGGAACCAAGCTTGTCATCATTTTACAGGTTCTTGCCTTTAACTCTCTGAACTAAAAGTATTCCTACAAAACCAAAACTATATGATTCATAATTACTCGAGGCAAACAAAAGAAGCAAACCTACGTGTTCTACAAACAAATTCAATAATAACATATACTGTTCCTAAAAGCTAAGCTGCAAAACAACCATGTTATTAAAATGTCAAGCTTTTCAACTATGATTTTAATTTTCACAAAGTGTCAAGCTTTTCAACTGTAGCAATTATGATATTACAACCATGCTATTAAAAGTATAATCTAATAATCTAACACATAATAAAACAATAAGAACTATTTTACTTTGAATACATCTTAATACACCATAGATGAGTTTCAACCTATTTAACCAAATTTATTTTTAACTAAATTCTTTAGCTTAACAGATTTAATGCGCTTGAGAGATGACATAACCTAAACCACTCATTTGTAAGTAAATAAGGTATTGTTTGAACCACTACATGAAACCCAAGACACAATGTTCTTCATAATACAATCCGATGGCACTTGTGTGTCGTATGGACCTTGCCAACCAGATGCCATTTGGATTACTATACATGATCCAGCAACTTGATGGGAACCATCACCTGTATAAAAAAAGATTCAGGAAATTAAAGTAAAGCTAAGCAACATAAGCTTTTAAAACCTAGATGGATTTTAACAACATGATAAAAATATAGATATTATTTAAAATCATCAATATTTTGTTGATTGTTGCAATATGGACCTGATGCAGTATTTTTTTGAAAATTATCCCACACTCCAAACACTTGAAAGTGCGTTGAATGAGTTATTGTCTAACCTTGCCCTTTAACGTGTGCCCACTACCCAGTTCTCTAAATTTGTTATAGCAGCATATAAAAACTTTTAATTTATTCAAAATTGATGTTGTAAAAGTTGTAAACTGATAACAATAGAAGTCTTTATTGAATCTTATATACTCAAGAGGTATTTTTTATCATAATAATTTTGCCACCAATGGTTAAGTACAAATGTTAATCAGAAATTCACGAGCTTGCCTGATTGAAATACCAAAAGTTTGCCTCCAGTGCTCTTCATTGTCATAAAAGCAGCCTAGGTGATAAAAAAATGAAAGGTATGTGACATAAATCAAAAAATATATCGTGCTCCTTTCCCGGGGCGCCATTGTCAATGGAACAGAAGAAAATTACTACCTTAATCCCAGCACCAAAAGTTGAATCAGCTGTTTTATTATTCTGAAACATAGTTGGGATGCTTTCCAGCAGTGGATCTAGATGTTGACGGCACTGTATCCTCAAACGTAATATTAGTTACTTCCAAACATCTTGAAAACAAAATTTTAGTAAACTAAATAGATCATGTTTAACCCGTTTATAGATGTAAAGAATTTGCATAACAGACCTCGGAAAGCTTCACAATAACATCAGTTTGAAGAGGAGTGTAAACATCTTGTACATCAGGAACTATGAGCATCAACGGCTGCAACACCAGAATAAAAAAACTGCACTTAGTAAATAATTTACTTTTTTTCTTTATTATTTCTTATTTTTTATCATTCAAAAAATTAAACCTGCTGTGATGCTCGTTTCAGGTTGTAAAAATGGATGGTTGAGTCAAATGTAGCAATTCCCACCATCGTCCGAGGACCCTCCTGTACCAACCAGATCATATAAATCATATATATAAACTAAAAAGAAGATTATATCTGATAATATTACTTTCTTATAAAATTCTATCTTCTGATCCACAGATAGAATATCCATTAGGTTCACAGGTTGCAATCCATTTGTTGACTATTTGATATAACTATCATAATTCATGGATATAACTATCAATTTAAAGCAAAAAAATTAACATTCATATATTTCAATTAACTATGCTCTTTTGGTATTGTTTCTTATGGTAATGATCATGATTATGCAAATTAACCTGATCACTAATTATAAAGGCTTATCAGCTAATAATAGCTACCCAAAACATATTTATTGTAATAGAAATTATGCAATAATATATGAATTGAACACTAAAACTCACCTGCAGATGGCCTTCACTTCATCATTGGTAAGCTAATAAAAAAGAACAATGGCGAAGTTCATCGTTGGAAATAGTAGAATCAAGGTTATATTTTCCAGTTTTCTGATATTCTTTAGCAGTACATACCTAAGGATAAAGACCTATTTAGATGGTTTAATGTTCATACTTTACTCTAGCACTTCTTTATTAAACTGCACTGTGGCATATTTGATTCATTCTAACAATATTTGATCATAACTTTTTATAAATAACAAACAAGCCTATATCAAGCTCAAGCCATTCAAGTTGCAAATTTTCCCATCCCTACAAACTCTAATTTTATAACCGAAAATATGTGACAGGATCTCAGCCTCTCGGTTGATCAATTAGATTATGTTCGCAGCGGATTTAGCACATTAATTAGCAATTAAAGCAAGAACATAAAAGATATTTTAATTAAAAAGCATGAACATAGAGAGAAGAGTTCTGCGAAAACAATAAATGTTCTATTGGTCGCACGTTTCGGCAATTAAAACAGTATGGTTACCCATCCTTTTATAGGCGGCAAAAGGATGGGTTGATGTCCTTTTTCTGACATCACTGAATATTCAAATTACAACTGACAAAAACATAAAACTACTGAAGATGTCAACAACTGACATCTTCTTACAAAAGTTCCTAAGTGCTGACAAAAGTAAACTACTGAAATCTTACAACGACTGAAGAACAAACTCTTCAGTCGTTTATAACTACTGATACTATAACAACTGAAGAACATGCTCTTCAGTTGTTGTACAACTACTGAAATGAAATAAACTACTGAAAAAGAAAAACCACCACAACAACTGAAGAAGACTTCTTCAGTTGTTGTGACAAACTCTGAGTCTTCAGTACTTGGTCTTCAGACTTGGCTTCAGATGATATAACAACTGATGGCTTCAGTAGATATCATCAGTTGTTGTCTTCAGTCTTTGTCTTCAGACTTTGTGCTTCAGTAGAAGGTCTTCAGTTCTTTAGTTCTTCAGCTTTTGATGCTTCAGTACTTGGTCTTCAGTACTTGAAGTCTTCAGTACTTGTAAGATCAGTACTTCAGACTTCAGTATTTGGTCTTCAGTACTTTGGAGTCTTCTTCAGCTGATATTCTTCAGTTCTTTGATCTTCATACTTTGTTCTTCAAACTTTATCATAACAGCAGAAGGCTGGAGCTAAGATGCTCTCGAGTTTGACATTCAAGCAAGAGAACACAATAGCTGATGAGAGTCTTCAGATGTTCTCGAGTCTGACATTCAAGCAAGAGAACATTGTAACTGATGGGAGTCTTCAGCAGTTGTAGCAGTGGCATGTGGGACTTAGAGGTTTTCCTGATCTTGGCTCATTGGTTCTTTTGGTCCAACAAACTCCCCCTGAACCAATGCAGCCAAAACCTCTAATTATTGGATGTCCCACTTATTGATGGCATAAAGATTGGTCTATTTCCTTCTAGATCAGATTAGAAGTTGACCCAGATAAGCACTGGCCAGAGAGGTAGTCTCAAGTGTTTGTTTGGCTAAGTATGGATGGGAGCTCTGTCTTGGGGAATTGGACACAGAGCTGTTGTCCCATCCATGAGATCTACCTCCCATGTGCAAGCCGGTAGGATTCTCGGGTGTAGGCCTGAAGAAAGATCATCTGCTCTTCTTTGGATAGATCTTCAGGCTCACCATCAAACAATCCCTCCCGACCGTACAGCTCTGAGATGAACTTGACCTGTCTTCCATTTTTGAGCTCAAGTGTTGTGATTTGCCTATATGCAAACTCATCAGGATGTTTACCCTCCAACAACAGGTTGAGCTCATTCCTTTGGAAATTCTCAAGCTTCTTATAGACCAGACCCTTCCTAACCACCCTATTATCTAGCATTGAAAAGGGTGATTGGCCGGCTCTATAAGCTTTCTCGAATTCCTCTACTATTTCCCAGGGTGGTATTACAAGAGCCACAGAGATCTCTTCATCTACTATTCTCTTTAGTTGGCTCTTGTACCTCACAGGCATGTCCTTCTTGACTATCCTGTGAGCCACCCTTGGGTCAGGCCAAGTTCTCACCTTATCCTTTTCATATTGAAAGGTTTGTTTAAGGGTGAATAATCTCAGAGCTTTTCTCTGCATGTTTATTATAGAGGTGGTAGCAGTATAACATTTGTCAATGCTTTTCAGCATTTCCTCATCATGTCTTTTCTGCTGCTCCTCCTCTTCTAACTTTACCCTCACAGTGTCCTGCTGTGAGGTGGGAGTGATGGTTTTTGGTTTAGCTTTGGGTAGAGGTATAACTGCTGAAAGTGGCAGGCTATCCTCCTCATCCTCCTCTTCTTCATCTTGCAGCCTCAGCACCCTTCTCTTCTTCTTCAAGGGTGGATCATTGGCTGCGGGTTTTGATGGTAAAGGAGTTGGTTTTGTGGGTTGTGGTTGGGTTGTTGGTGTGGGAATGTTGGCAGGCACTGCTAGCAGCCTGAAGATAAGGGCTGGTTTGGTTAGCTTTACTAGCAGTGTCCTGTTCCCAGCACCGGTTTCAGATAGGGCCTCAGCGACCAGTCCCTTAGTAAAATCACCAGCCGAACAGATCTTGGTGGTTATTGCCAAGATTCTGTCCCTGGTCCATGCCTTGACATCAAGGACTGGTCTGCCCAGGTACTTCGAAATGAATCTACTCATAGCCTCGAGTTTCTTTTGATCCTCTTGGCTATAAGTAGACCATCGGTAGTTTATCTCCTTTCTCTCCATGTTCCTGATCTCTTGATCTAGCAAGGCAGTGTCCTTGTCAAAGCCTTGCCTGAACAGCTGTTCAATGACAGAGTTCATTGAACGGCTGTGCTCAGCATCAGCCTCCTTGACAAGGGCTGCTAGATCAGGATAAACCACCTTCTTTCCCTCTCCCTTATTCTTATCAGTGATACTGAAATCCTTTTGGATTTCAGCCACTTCTATATGCTCTACCTCCCTCACTTTCCTCTTCCCCTTCTCCCTCACCCTACTACTCTCCTCAGCCAGCTCCCTCTCTACCACCACCTCTTTCTCTGCCTCTTTCTCCTCCTCTCCCCTCTTCCTCTTGTCTTGCACTGATGTCTCCCCCTTTTTGGGTGCATTGGTTGGGGTTTGACTATCAGCAAGAGCGTTAGATATGGGAACCTCCACCATGGGTTGTATATATGTGGGAAGCCTCTCATCAAGGGTTTGGATAACTATATCTTTAAGTATGGGTGTGATGAGAGGTAGGAATTTCTGGAGGATAGCATCCAGCTGCTCAGGGGGGTTCTGTCCCTGAGAGCTAGTGCCAGAAGCAGGGGCTGGTGGCTGAGTTTGTGGGAGTGGCTCAGTGTTTGTGAGACCTTCGGGTGAAGGTGACATCTGTGGGGTAGTGGTGGCAGATGGACTTCTATCCTGAGTCATTTGAGCAAGCAGCTCTTTGAGTCTGCTTATCTCATCCTCAAGGATAGTGTTTTGAGCTACTACATCATAGAAGAAGCTCAGGTCATCATCAGCATGAGCTGAATCACCTGACCTCCTGACATTGTCAGGATGAACATGTCCTGAGTGTGGCTCAGTAATGACATGTGCCCCTTGTTCATGGTACTGGGGACTTCTGGCCTCCGGATTGGATCCATCATCGGCCATTGCCTCTGGTGAGGTCTTAGTGATGTTACCAGCTTCACCCTGCTCAGATGTTGATGCAGGGGAAGTGGCAGCCTCACCAGATTGTTCCATCTCTCTAGCCACACTGGGAGATTGAACTGATTCTCTGTGCTGTGGGCTCCTATCGGCACTTGTGCCCACCCCCTCTTCGGTTGGAGTCTCCCCAGTTGTAATAGGTTTCTGGGGAGAGGGTGGAGTGCTCAGATCGGTCAGCACTTTGGCTATTACCAATGTTGGGCTTAGTGGGGCGGTCTCCTCAGTATGTGGGCTAGAAGCAGTATGCACATGGGGAGGACTGTGCTCTTCAATGGTAGTCTCCTCAAGTGAGAGAGACCCCAGTAATGTGGTTGCCCCAAAATTGGTTGCATCAGGCTCCTGTTGAGAGGAAGCCTGTGCGGTTGTGGTGGGTGGAGTCGTGGTACCTGCTGGGAGAATCGAACCAGCAGGCACATCCTGCCTTTGTGTGGCAGGGGCATCCTCAGGGGACTCATCTCCCTGAGTAGCCTTTGTGGGCTTCTTTTTGGCTTTTGGCTTGGTGGGGACTTTGGATTTGGAGGTGGAGGCTGTGGGTTCCAGCTGCGTGGGTTTTCGCAGCCGGCCAGCCTGTTTCAGTGTTTGGTCGGTGTTGTGCCTGGAGTATACCTCGGCTTGAACAGCCATGGCAGGGACCCCAGTGCCAACCAGTCCCTCAGCCTGAAGCTGGTATTCGATCATGGCCATTATGAACCGTGGATACAAGTTCCAACGGTTAGAAAAAGGTTTTGTGGCCATGTCCTTGAGTTCCAAAAATAAAAGATCAGTAAAATTTAAAGGTTGTTTCTCAAGGATAGAATACAATACCTGCTGCCACCTTGTGGACATCTGGTCCCACGAAGAGGTCTTGGGAGCCAGACAGACATTCACCATATGGAAGATCAAGCGTTGAGGGTCAGGGAAATATTTCTTCAACAAGGTGGAGGCGGAGAGGTTACCCTGATAGTCATGAGATGTAAATGAGAGGTCCAGGGTACCTTTGGGGTAGGAAGTTGGGTGAGTGGCATCCTCCAGCTCTAGGGTTTGTCGTATGGTAGCTGAGGTGATAACCATGGGTTTGCCGTTGACGGAGGACCGGAGGGAGACCTCGGCATTCTGCTCTCCGGTTTGGACGGTGACATTTGTCCAAAACTCCGTCAAGGAGTCAGTGTATAGAGTGGGGTTCAAGAGAAAAGCCGTTTTGTATGGTGAGTCGTTCATAAGATCGACGGCTTGGTGAAACTTGGGCCATAATGGCGATTTTGTAAGGTGGGCGACACAGTTGTGTCGAGGTTTCAGTTGCATGTTCGCCATTAATGGTGTATGGGAATTTCAGAGGTTTGTAAGGATTAGGTCAAGTGAGGAGTAAATGCTCTGAAGGTGAGGTATTTATAGGGTAGGTGAAAGGTTGAAAGAAAACTACTGAAGGTTTTGGTGTTAGTGATCAGTTGTTGTAACAACTGATGACTTGGTTTTAACCTTCAGTGGTTGTAACATCTGAGGACTTGGTATTAGTCTTCAGTAGTTGAAACTACTGAGACCTTGGTTTTGTCCTTCAGATGTTAATCATCTGAAGAGTTACTGTCAGTCTTCAGTAGTTATGAACTACTGATGACTTAGTATTCTTCTTCAGACGTAGTCTGAAGAGTTACTGTCAGTCTTTAGTAGTTATGAACTACTGATGACCTAGTATTCTTCTTCAGACGTTGTAACAACTGAAGACTTGGTGTTAGCCTTCAGTAGTTGTGAACTACTGAGATCAGTAGTTGTGAACTACTGAAGACATGGTATTGCTTCAGTTGTTGTAAACAACTGAGGACTTGGTGTTAGCCTTCAGTAGTTGTGAACTACTGATGTCAGTAGTTATGAACTACTGAAGACATGGTTTTGTCCTTCAGTTGTTTGTGTATGAAACAGCAGCTGTTGTTATCAGCTGATGTGAAGTTACTCATCAGCTGTTTCCGTCAAATCAGTTGTTTCATACTAGCCTTAACATTTACTCATCAGCTCTTTGGCCGACTTTCAGATGTTTCATTGACCCTTCAGCTCTTGGGAATATGCCTTCAGCTCTTGTGATCAGATGTTCACAAGTGCTGATGAAATATTCTTCAGAGCTGGTGAACAAATTTGTCTTCAGTATTTGTGTAAGATTACACATCAGTACTTATGAGCAAAATTTGTTCTTCAGTACTTATTTATTTGAAAATCATACATCAGTAGTTGTAATCCACCTCACTACATCAGTTGTTTTTCAATAAATAATGTACATCAGTACTTTGAGTTATTTTAGTCTTCAGTAGTTGTGAAAGAGCTGAAGACTAAATTACTCATCAGTACTTGTATTTGACCTAATACTCATCAGTAGATGTGAGTTAAGAACATCAGCATAGGTCAAATCATTCAACCTGCAGCATACCAAGCCTTAGTACCAAATTTTGGAATGTGGCACTATCTAAAGGCTTAGTAAAAATGTCTGCAAGCTCATCAGCACTAGGTACAAACTTAGGATCAATCAGACCTTTCTCATAGCAATCCCTGATAAAATGATGTCTGATCTCAATATGTTTGGTCCTTGAGTGCTGGACTGGATTCTTAACAATACAGAGAGCTGAAGCACTATCCATTAATAATGGAGTCTTATTCTCAGTAATGCCATAATCCAGAAGTTAGTTCTGAAGCCAGAGTATTTGATAGGTACAACTTGCAGCAGCAATATACTCAGCTTCAGCAGTGGATGTAGCAATTGATGTTTGTTTCTTACTCTGCCAAGAAACTAAACAATTGCCTAGGAATTGGCAACCACCAAAAGTAGATTTTCTGGTGACTTTGCATCCTGCATAGTCACTATCAGAGAAAGCAACTAATTTGCATGAATGCCCAGCTGAATACCAAAGTCCTAGTGATTAGGTACCTTGCAGATATCTAAAGATCCTCTTGACTGCAATCAAATGGGATTCTTTAGGTGCAGCCTGAAATCTAGCACAAGCACATGTTGAAAATATGATGTCTGGTCTAGAAGCTGTAAGGTACATCAAGGACCCAATCATACATCTGTAAAGGGTTTCATCAACCGCTTTACCTTTCTGATCAACATCTAGTTGTGTGATGCTGCTCATGGGAGTAGAACAAGGCTTACAGGTTTGTAAATCAAACTTATTCAACAAGTCTTTGGTATATTTGGACTGATGGATGAAGATTCCATCATCCTGTTGTTTGATTTGCAAACCTAGAAAGAACTGTAATTCTCCCATAGCACTCATTTCAAATCTTAGCTTCATAAGCTTTGTAAATTCATCACACAACTTTGGATCAGAGGATGTAAAGATGATATCATCAACATAAATCTGAACAAGGAGCTTATGTTGTCCCACAGTCTTGATGAATAAGGTTTTGTCAATGGTGCCCCTAGTGAATGTATTCTCAAGAAGAAAGGTTGAGAGTGTCTCATACCAGGCTCTAGGTGCTTGCTTCAGCCCATAAAGAGCCTTATCAAGCTTGTACACCTAATCAGGATGTTTATTGTCCTCAAAGCCTGGTGGTTGACACACATAAACCTCTTCTTTGATTTTCCCATATAGGAAGGCACTTTTGACATCCATTTGATAAACCTTAAGACTGTGAAAGGCAGCATAAGCTAAGAACAGTCTAATTGCTTCTAGTCTGGCCACAGGTGCAAAGGTCTCATCATAATCGATGCCTTCCTCCTGTGCAAACCCTTGAACAACCAGTCTGGCCTTGTTCTTGACAATTTGGCCCTTCTCATCTGTTTTGTTTCTGAATACCCACTTGGTGCCTATAGCACACTTACCTTTGGGTAATGGAACAAGCTCCCACACTTGCTGTTTCTTAAATTGAAGTAGCTCAAGCTGCATAGCTTCCACCCATCCATTGTCTCTTAAAGCAATATGATAGTTCTTTGGTTCTTGCTGACTGATGAAGAGAGCATAGAAGCAGAAGTTGGACAATTGATTCCTGGTTGAAACTCCAGCTTGGATATCACCAATGATTTATGAAGTGGGGTGATTCTTGAGCTCTTGATAAACTATAATATCTGTGTAAGTGTTTGTAGACCCATCAGCAGCAACAGATGGTGATGGAGATTCCTGAAACCATGTAGAGGATGGCAGCTCAAATGAAGTAGAGCATGCAGAAATCTCATCAGCATTTGTAGTGGATGGAGCTGCTGAGGCTACAGGAGCATCAGGTTCAGTGAACTTAGGCAGATTGTCACTGATCCTGAAGAGGTGAGTACTAACTTCATCATCATCAGTACCACCAGGTGGAGATCTGCTGACAGGCTCAACAGATGGAGGTTGATAAGGAACATATTGCAGTATGTCCAGATCAAACAACTCCACAGGGTTTTGTGGAATCTTGTCCTTTGGAGATTCATTAAACTTAACATGCAGAGTTTCTTCAACCCCTTTGGTTCTACAGTTGAAGACTCTGTATGCTTTGCAAGTTGATGAATAACCAACAAAGTACCCTGCATCCACCTTACTAGCAAGCTTATGGAGTGGGTTGCTAGTGTTGAGAATGAAACAAGGACACCCAAAGGCTCTAAAGAATGAAATAAGAGGGGCCAAATGATGAAGAACTTCATAGGGAGTCTTCATCAACCTCTTATTTACTAAGGCTCTATTCTGTACATAGCAAGCTGTATTGACAGCTTCAGCCCAAAAGGTCAGTGGCAGCCCTGAGTCAGCCAACATTGACCTTGCTGCTTCAATGAGGGTCCTGTTCTTTCTCTCCACCACTCCATTCTGCTCAGGAGTTCTAGGAATGCTAAACTGCCTTCTAATTCCCTTGGACAGGTAGAAGTCATCAAGTGTGTGGTTTCTAAATTCTGTTCCATTGTCACTCCTCACACACTTGACCTGTAGGGAATACTGCTTTTCTACATGTAACACAAAATTCATTATTGTCTTTGCTGCTTCATCCTTGGAGTGCAAGAAGAAAGTCCATACAAACCTGGAGTAATCATCCACAATTACCAGGCAGTATTTCTTCTTTGCCATGCTCATCACTCTTACAGGACCAAAGAGATCCATGTGTAGAAGTTGTAAGCAGGCAGTGGACTTTGGTTCTTCTATTGAAGGAAATGAAACTTTGTGTTGTTTTCCTTTCAAGCAAGCAGTGCAGTCATCTTCACACTTGAACTCCTTCAGAGGCAATCCTCTTACTAAACCATGGCTTATAAGCTGATTCATGTTCTTGAAATTTACATGACCCAGCCTTCTATGCCATAGTGTAGACTCTTGAGGAGATGCCTTGGAGAATAGGCAAGGATGGCCTTTTAGATCCATCTTTTTGGAAAGATCTAAGGCATACACTCTTCCTGTCCTGTTGGCCTTCAGGAGAGTGTGTTCATCCAATGCCTTGTCAATCAAACTCATAACTTTGGATGACAGAATCCTACAGTTCTGGCTTGTGAAAAGGGCAACATGGCCTTTGTCACACATTTGACTGACACTCAAGAGGTTGTACTTGAGATTCTCCACATGGTTAACATCATCAAACCTTATTTCCCCGTTGGAAACAAAGCCTTTTCCGACGATGTAGCCCTTTGCATCATTGCCAAAAGAAACAAATCCCTTCTTTCCTTGAGAGTAGTCATTAAGAAGGGAGCTGCTTCCAGTCATATGCATGGATCCTCCACTGTCTACATACCAGATGCTTCTATGGCATGTTGAAGAACCCTGCAAACACAACCATGTGTTAGTTAGTCTTGGAGACCCAAACCTGCTTGGCTTTGGGTCTGTTCTCAGCTACAGGTGTAACACTAACAGGTATGTTATGAGTGACAGCTTGAGGTGAAGAAGATGGTACAGAAGAGGAACCCTTTGGCTTGGACTTCCTTTTCTGTGGTTTTAACATAGGAGCATCTAAGTGGTTGACTCTTCCCACTAGTTGCTGAACCATCATCACCAACTGTGTCTGATTTTGTGATAAAGCCTTCAGCTCTTCAGACACATTGGAGTTTGCTGATGATGAGTTCCTATGTTGTACCATCTTTTTCTGAGCAACCTCAGCTGTTGCCTGAGTAATCCCTATCTTCTTAGATTTAACTTTGGGCCTAGGGATTTCAGGCTTGGATGTTGCCAGTACAAACTTGGTTTCAAACTCATTCTTCATTTTATTGATGCTCTCAGTAATTTTCTCCTTCTGTTTAAGTTTGGAACCCCTTTTGTACCAACAATCATCAGTAAGATGATTGAACAAGCCACATATCTCACATGGCTTTTTCTTCATCTTATGCTGATCATCAGCTGAAGAGGATTTAACTGCTGAAGACTTGTTCTTCAGCTGTTTGTCATCAGTACTAGCAGTTTTCTTCCTACTGCCTGCTTTCCTGGTATCCTCTTTAGCTGTCTTCAATCCTTTCCTACTGTTAGTTTTCTTCTCTTTAGTGCTAACAGTATTTGAGGTTTGAACTTCAGATGTTGTCACTTGCTCTCCAGTACCTTCAGTACTTCTAGTGACAACTCCTGAGTTGATCAGCCTTTTAGTCATGTGACAGTCTATCTCTGATGATGCTGATTCAGAGGATAGTAAGTCACATGATGAGAAGGATTGGTTATTGCCCTCCCCATCAGATTCAACTTCTGCTCTTGAAATGAAGTCTATGGGAGGAGCAATGTGATTATAACCAATGCCAAACTTCACATTGGAAGCTGTTTGCTTGCTAAGAAGCATTTCAAAACCCTTGCATGATTGCACCCATCGATCACACTCAACTTGAGTGGTTGCAAGAGTTTCCTTGAGATCTTTGTACTTCTCTAGAAGTACATCTTCCCTAGCTTTAGCATCTTTGATTTGGCATTTAAGTTTGTAAATCTCATCATTTTATCTTTTAGAACAACCTCAAAATCAGCTTTTCTTTTGGAAATAGTGTGCTCAAGCTCAAGATTTTTATCTATTAAAGCTACATTTGCTTCTCTAATAGAAGCAAATGCTGCTATGCATGACTCTGAACAAAGCTTGGCTTTTGCCTCAGTGGATACCTGAGATGAGGCATTAGATGATGACCCTTCAGCAGAATCAAGGGCCATCAGAGCAAGATTTCCAAAAGGTTGGTCACCACCATGTTGACCACCCTTGGAGTAGTGGTTCCTGACCAGATAGCTCTTCCGGTAGACTACTCCAGTCAACAGCAGTTGGGGTGAAAAAGCTTTGTTGTTGAGGTTGTGTGTGGTGATGAGATTGGGAAGAATGAGGCTCTGGAAGAGCATGAGGTGGTTGAGCCGGGGGTGCTTGAGTTTGACCAGGCTGAGGCATGTAGTAACAGGGGTAAGAATAAGGCATATGACCCTGTGGCACAAAATAAGCAGGTGGTGCTTGTGCCTGAGATGGATGGGGAGAACTGTAGGAAGGTTGCCCTTTGTGCTGTGAGCTATTGCTGGGAAAAGTCACAAAGGGTGCAGATGAGTTAGATCCAGATGATCTACACTCTCTTGCAAAGTGTCCAAGCCTTTGGCACTTGTGACACCTCAACTTGCTCTTGTCAAAACCAACTTTGGTTTTGCCAGAGAGTCCTGGGAATTTCCTACCAGTTCTTTTGTAGAACTTCTGAGAGCGGATATTTATCATTGCCATTTGGTTCAAAATATCCATCTCTTCCAGATCATCATCTGGAATGCCCTTCAAATCCTCCATCAGAAAACACAAGTTGTCACCACCACCTCCTGAACTACTAACACCAACAAAAGCTTGTTCTGAGTTGGTAGAGAAATCGATATGTTCATCATAAGAACTTTCTGATGAAGCATATTCTGACTCATGACTTATCAAGGCAGCATTACCTTGAACAAAGTCATCAGCAAGCTTGCCAGAAGAGGACAGCTTCCTCTTTTGCTCTATCTCTCTCTCAAAAGTAAGCAACTTCCCATGAAGTTGTGTGAGAGATAGAGTTTCCAGATCAGCACTGGAGCGTAGGACAATGGTATATGTGTCCCACCTCTCAGGCAATGACCTGAGGAACCTGTTGTTCATCTGGCTTTTGGAGTACTCTTGTTTGACCATCTTTAGCTCAGAGATCAAACAAGAGAACCGCTCATATTGCTGGGTCAGACTCTCACCCTTTCTATATGAGAAAGTCTCATATTGTTGGGCAAGGATTTCCCTATTGTTTGCTAAGACCGAATCAGTTCCTCCAAATTGTTCCTTTAGAGCAACCCATAGGTCATGAGCAGACTCATGATGCAAGAGCCCTGAATATATCTCGTTTGGAATGGCCATGGCTAAAATTCCATGGGCTCTAGCATCAATTTCGAACAGCTTTAGATCTTCGTCCGAATATTGTTCAGGTTTCTTCGCAACCTGTTCATTAGACTCCGGGACGCTCACCATAGGCTTGTATGGCCCATGCACCACTGACTTCCAACAACCAGCACTGTTGACAGCCAAGTGGTGTAGCATACGTCTTTGCCATATGTTATACTCGTTCCTAACCAGCATCGGAGGCTTGGTTGCGGAACCAGTATTGTGAGGATCATTGGTTGGTGTTGTCATCTCAGGTTTTGGTCAAAAACAAGTTTAAACACGACAAACGTAACTCAAAACCACCAAAAGACCTCAAGATTTTGGCCGGAAACAGCAGAAACTCACTCTCTATGGCTATTTCTCGCAAATTGCTAATTCGATCAAACTGAGAGATCAAAAGAGCAGTTTCAAATGATCAATGGTAAGATCGATCAATGATTAACCTGCTCTGATACCATTTGACAGGATCTCAGCCTCTCGGTTGATCAATTAGATTATGTTCGCAGCGGATTTAGCACATTAATTAGCAATTAAAGCAAGAACATAAAAGATATTTTAATTAAAAAGCATGAACATAGAGAGAAGAGTTCTGCGAAAACAATAAATGTTCTATTGGTCGCACGTTTCGGCAATTAAAACAGTATGGTTACCCATCCTTTTATAGGCGGCAAAAGGATGGGTTGATGTCCTTTTTCTGACATCACTGAATATTCAAATTACAACTGACAAAAACATAAAACTACTGAAGATGTCAACAACTGACATCTTCTTACAAAAGTTCCTAAGTGCTGACAAAAGTAAACTACTGAAATCTTACAACGACTGAAGAACAAACTCTTCAGTCGTTTATAACTACTGATACTATAACAACTGAAAAACATGCTCTTCAGTTGTTGTACAACTACTGAAATGAAATAAACTACTGAAAAAGAAAAACCACCACAACAACTGAAGAAGACTTCTTCAGTTGTTGTGACAAACTCTGAGTCTTCAGTACTTGGTCTTCAGACTTGGCTTCAGATGATATAACAACTGATGGCTTCAGTAGATATCATCAGTTGTTGTCTTCAGTCTTTGTCTTCAGACTTTGTGCTTCAGTAGAAGGTCTTCAGTTCTTTAGTTCTTCAGCTTTTGATGCTTCAGTACTTGGTCTTCAGTACTTGAAGTCTTCAGTACTTGTAAGATCAGTACTTCAGACTTCAGTATTTGGTCTTCAGTACTTTGGAGTCTTCTTCAGCTGATATTCTTCAGTTCTTTGATCTTCATACTTTGTTCTTCAGACTTTGTCATAACAGCAGAAGGCTGGAGCTAAGATGCTCTCGAGTTTGACATTCAAGCAAGAGAACACAATAGCTGATGAGAGTCTTCAGATGTTCTCGAGTCTGACATTCAAGCAAGAGAACATTGTAACTGATGGGAGTCTTCAGCAGTTGTAGCAGTGGCATGTGGGACTTAGAGGTTTTCCTGATCTTGGCTCATTGGTTCTTTTGGTCCAACAATATGGTACTCAAAACTCAAAAAATACGATTCAAGTGACCAACATTGAAGAGCATGTATTTGATAATCAAGACCGGAAATAACATGATCCCAGCTACAAAAGCTAAAACATAACAAAACCAATGGCATATCACCAACAAATATCGAGAATTGAAACAAAGAAATATCCAAAACTGGTTCCACATATGCTTTCATCATTACCCTAAAAGTCTCTCTACTTCTTTTCTTCCTTCTCTGCCTCTGCAGCCCTCTTGAGTCTGGCACCCAAATGCTTTTTGTTTGTCCTCTCAAGACGCAGCTTTGAGTAGGCGTTAAATGATTTCATTTCATCAGTCACCTTAACAAATTCAACAGCTGGCTTCTCCCAAACAATAGGAAGTACCGGGCCTTGAACCTGGGTGGCGCTTGCAAGCTCCTCGGGGGTTGAGTCACCAGCCTGATTCAAGAAGATTAATATTCTCAAATTAGATTATATAAAATCAAAAGATGAGCACGTTTTATTCAAAACAATCATAGCATGATCAAGTTATAAACACCCTCTAAAGTTATGCTAATTACAAGACAATATGATGAAAAATGCGTGTTTACCTTCATTTTCCTTGCTCTCCTTGGGAAAATGACCAATTTAGCCTTAAATGTCTTCAGCCTCTGGACATTAACTTGAAGACCTTCCAATGAGCGGTTTCTGCGACGATGGTCAACAGCAATGCCAATAGTTGGAGCAAGTTTCTTTGGGATACCTGCAGCCTGATTGAAAGACAAAAGAACATTTAGGGTTTAGAGTGATGTCATCCACAAACCAAAAAAAGGTTAGACAGGAGTCTACAACATCTAAAAAAAGCTTCGCTGGAGAGCCGCCGGAGAGCCGCCGCGTGATGTTCTACATCACCGTGTTTCAAGATCTAATCGTCGACGGATTTCTTTCCACCAAATCGAAATCTCTCATCGTCGAAACCCCCGCTGGAGAAGATGTGTACGCTCTAGAGAGATCGGCGTCGATGATTCTATCGGAATGTATAAAAAAAGCTTCAAATCCGTTGGTGATTAAGGGGTTAGGGCATCGGCATCCGTTCTAAGAAGAACATCGGGAATGTGAGTATTTGAATTTTGAAATGAGGAGGTTTTTTGAATGTGACTTGTTTGAATAGGGTTATGGGTTTGAGGGTCAAGAAAGCTGTGTGAGTTGTAACATGTGCTATAAGAGTTGCACATCTCTTAATTTTAAGAGTTTTAGGTGAAAAGACTATATTACCCTTCTCATTTGCTTATTAAGATAGTATAGATATATATATATACACACACACACACATCATACATGACATATAACACATTTATATAAGATACATACTTTATATCGCCCATTCAATAGACCACACACGAGACGAACCCACATTTTGTTTTACACACATCATACTCAAATAGCATATCTAGTATACGTCACCTATACATCATAATATATATTATATACAAACACATTATATAAAGATTATTATTCACCCCAAATAATATGTATTATACACGTTACATTACATACATGCACACAATTATACATGAGCAACATTATGAAGAGAACACATAAATTAAACCCTATACTCTCGGTAGCAAGGAAACTCCACAGACAATACCATACACAATCACGGTTATATTCACAAAACACACACATGCATAATATAATGCATAACCCTAAATACTTGAGCAAAGAATTCCTACATTCAATAATATATGTATGCATATAAGGCATTACAACCATCCATGAATACATGGCATCCATATTATAGCACTAACAAAAAAAACACATCTACACATGGCATCCTCCCTTCAAACAACCCATGTGCAATTGTTACTCATGTTAATTCCAAACAAAAGCATATCCATGTCAATTCATACATGCTGCAGAGAGAAGACACACACACAAGAACACACTCACGCATGATTACTTGCGCATACATACATACCATTCAACACTCACGCACACACATACAGTTCATACATTTACATATACACGCATTCCTTCATCCTACGAACACACCATTGCACAACTATGCCACATTGCTACGTAAATCACAACCCGTAAAAGAATCCAAGAACTCCATACACGATAGTATATCGAAACCGAACCGTAAAAAATTAGTATAACCAACAATGAGGACATACCATAGTTGATTCGGATGATCGTCGACACGCTTGTCTGAACGGAAAACTACCGGAAAACTATCGGCTGCTCCACACGAACAAGAGAACAACGGCTGCGATCATCGTTAACGCTATCGTGCGTGAGAGGAGCAAGTGAGAACGGGGTGTTTTCATGAGTTTCACGGATGATGAGGGCTGCCGAAGGTTGTAGTTGCGGTTGAAAGGGTCGACGGAGTTACAAAGCCGATTGATTCACCGTGACACGCGAAAAGAATTACCGAAGATGGTTGCTCGACTGATGGCAGCTCGATTGATGGCAGTGGTGGCTTGCGGATGGGTGACGACAAAGAACTTTCAAGGGCGGGTTTTAGGGTTGCTTGGAGAAGATGTCATCTACATACGGATTCAGTTATATTAGGCAATAATAATTTTATTAATTGACATTTGAGGTCCTTATTTTTATATAAGTTTACTATTAGTTAACTTAGTAGTTTTAGTTAGTTCATGTTAAGTTAAGGTTAAGTAATAATAAAAGGTACTAATTAATAATAATAATAATAATAATAATAATAATAATAATAATAATAATAATAATAATAATAATAATCACTTTCATTCATTATAACTAGACTTAATAATATTAAGTGACGAACAAACATTTAGGCAACAGATTATTAGCCTGAAAATATGGGGTGTCACATCATCCCCTTGTTGAAAGAAATTTTCGTCCTGAAAATTAGATCACGGATTCGACGAACATAGTGAGCAACCTGGCCAGTTATTCGGAACATAGACGCGCTAGGGTTTTTGAGAGTTTCTGAAATAAACCCAAAACAAAGAAATGTAAGGTTTCGCGCCAGTTGCGACATCATCCACTTGTTGATGGGAATTTCGTCTCGAAATTGAGTCAATACATCTCAGAATGATACCTTAAGAAGTAGACGCCTGATCGTTGAACAGTTATGGATACTTCTTTTTCATTTGATCCTTGCGTTCCCAGGTGAATTCTGGTCCATGCTTTGAGTACCATCTAATGCGTACAATGGGGATCTTGCTGCGCTTTATGGTTTTGACTTGTCGATCCATGATCTCCATTGGTTCTTCAATGAAACGAAACTGTTCATTGATTTCTAGTTCCTATAAAGGAACGACAAGTGATTCATATGCAAGGCTCTTTCTCAAATTTGATATGTGGAACACATTGTGTATTCCATTGAGTTTTTTAGGCAAGTTTAGTTGATAAGCGACTGGGCCAACCCGTTTGATAATCTCAAACGGTCCCACGTATCTAGGGTTTAGTTTTCCATGTTTCCCGAAATGAATCACACCTTTCCAAGGTAACACTTTCAAAAGTACTTTATCACCAATCTGGAATTCCAACGGCTTACGATGCTTATTAGCATAACTCTTCTATCGGTCACGTGCTGCTGCCATACGGTTACGAATTTGCACGATCTTCTCAGTCGTCTCGTGCACAAGTTCAGGACCTGTAAGTTGGCTTTCTCCAACTTCCGCCCAACAAATAGGTTATCGACACTTACGCCCATACAGTGCCTCAAACGGAGCAGCTTTGATCGATGTGTGATAGCTATTATTGTAAGAAAACTTAACTAGCGGTAAGTGAGTTTCCCAACTGCTGCCAAAATTCAATCACATAGGTGCGTAACATGTCTTCCAAAGTCTGGATTGTACGCTCTCTCTGGCCGTCAGTTTGAGGATGATATGCAATGCTCATATCGAGTCGCGTTCCCAATGCTCGTTGTAAAGATTTCCAGAAATGAGAAGTAAATCGAGTGTCACGATCAGAGATAATGGAAATTGGCACACCGTGCCAAGAGACTATTTCTCTTAGGTATATCCGAGTTAATTTCTCCATTCTATCAGTCTCTCTAATTGGTAAGAAGTGTGCGGATTTAGTCAAACCATCTACAATCACCCAAATGGTATCGCATCCGCTGGGAGTCCGAGGCAGTTTCGTGATAAAGTCCATTGATACCTGCTCCCACTTCCATATTGGAATTTCTGGTTTTTGGAGTAAACCAGATGGTCTTTGAAACTCCACCTTGACCATAGAACAGGTTAAGCATCTGCTTACGTAGGTGGCAATATCAGCTTTCATGTTTAGCCACCAGTAAAGAACCTTCAAATCGTGATACATCTTGTCTGAACCTGGATGAATAGAATATCGTGACTTGTGAGCTTCATCCATTACCAGCTCTCATAGGTCTCCATACAAAGGAACCCATA
The DNA here is from genome assembly GCA_024085815.1 of Flaveria linearis. Taxonomy (NCBI): domain Eukaryota; kingdom Viridiplantae; phylum Streptophyta; class Magnoliopsida; order Asterales; family Asteraceae; genus Flaveria; species Flaveria linearis. The sequence continues at coordinate 15,146,390 of CM044011.1, forward strand.
TTCGGTCCATGAAGTAACGGATTCCATCAGGTTTGGCTTCCAGTTACTTCTCCATGCCTCGCAGGGATTCGGCTTTCAGGTTCTCATCCTTCCAAGCCTCAAGTTGAGCATTACATATCTGATCGGGTAATCCGGTGTGGATGGTGAGTTGTAATGCTCGAAATTGCTTCGGCTTAGGTCTCCTTTCGACTTAAGGCGTCAGCTACTACATTAGCCTCACCCGGATGATACTTGATCGCACAGTCGTAGTCATTTAACAACTCGACCTAGCGACGTTGTCTCATGTTCAGCTCCTTCTGCTAAAAAATATGTTGAAGACTCTTGTGATCGATATAAATGGTGCACTTGGTACCATACAAGTAATGTCTCCATATCTTGAGTGCAAACACAACGGCTTCCAACTTTAAGTCGTGTGTCATGTAGTTTTTTCTCATGAACTTTTAGTTATCGGGAGGCATATGCGATGACCTTCTCGCGTTGCATTAGCACACAACCAAGACCTTGTATGGAAGCATCATAATATACTACAAAGTCTTCAGTCCCCTGGGTGGGGACAATATTGGTGTCGTGCATAGTTTTTGTTTTAGGAACTGAAATGATGACTCCTGTTTGTCACCCCAACTGTACGCGGTGCCTTTTTAAGTTAATGCTGTAAGTGGTTGAACGATCTTCGAAAACCCTTCGATGAATCGTCGGTAGTACCCGGGCAATCCAAGAAATTGTCGTACCTCCATCGGAGTCTTTGGCGTAGCCCAGTTCTTGATAGATTCTATCTTTTCCGGGTTAACATATATGCCCTTCTCGTTGACTACATGACCCAAGAATTGGACTTCCCGAATCCAGAAGTCAAACTTCGAGAATTTGGCGTATAGCTGCTCTTGTTTAAGTAACTCCAATATCAGTCGAAGGTGTTCCTCATGCTCTTCCTTGATCCTTGAATAAATTAGAATGTCATCAATGAAAACAATAACAAACTTGTCCAAGTAGGGTTTGCACACTCGGTTCATGAGATCCATGAAAACCGTTGGTGCATTGGTCAAACCAAATGGCATTACTAGAAACTCATAGTGACCTTACCGAGTTCTGAATGCCATCTTTGATATGTCCTCCTCTCGGACTCTTAGTTGATGATACCCTGATCGCAAATCTATCTTCGAATAGAAGCTCGACCCTTGAAGCTGGTCAAATGGATCGTCAATGCGAGATAGGGGATAACGGTTCTTAACCGTCACTTTGTTCAGTTCACGATAATCAATACACATACGAAAAGTCCTATCCTTTTTCTTGACAAACAGGACTAGGGCTCCCCACGGTGATGAACTAAGTCTGATAAATCCCTTATCTAAAAGCTCTTGCAGTTGGGTAGACAGTTCTTGCAGTTCCTTCGGTGCTAATATGTAAGGTGCTCTCGCAATAGGTGCGGCTCCAGGAAGTCTTCAGGGAAAACTTCAGGAAAGTCACGAACGATAGGGATATCCTCAATCTTCTTTTCTTCGATAGTCTTTTCTGTGATCATAGCTAAAATAGCGGTATGGCCTTTGCGTAAGCATTTCTGGGCTTTCATGTATGAAATGATGCCTGAGACTACTCTACTTGCCCTGAACAGATAAGATTTCACCACTAGGAAGTGGTACACGAACGACCTTTTCACGATAGAAAATCTCAGCTTTGTGTGTCTCACATTTATTGTGTGTCTCACGTTTCATCGCAGTTACAAGGCGATGAATAATTGTTTGGGCTAGTGGGGAAGTTAGGATACATTAGAAGTAGAACCATGTGTGAAAGATATAGGAGGGTAGGGTACTTGTCCTCCTTGATTGTCGTTGTTAGGTGAGTCGTGCTCATTTGAAAAGCTCTCCGTGTTCCGAAGTGGCGATGTTAGGTTCAAGTCGGCGTCTCTTCAACTCCGGGAGTGAAGAAACAGATGTAGATGTCGAAAGCAAGCGAGCGGGACCCTTCGCCCCTTTGTTAGCCGAGGATGATACAGGTGACATGGATAGTGCCAAGGATGTTCTGAACATTCTGTAATGTAATGCTAGCATACCGGGAAATGTGCATACAAAAGTTGTAAACAAGTAAGAGTGTCCGTGCAATACTAGTGTTGTATCTAAGGCTATAGTCTAGATGCAAATGCAATCCTAGTTCTCTATAACCAGTGACTCTAATACCAATCTGTCACACCCTCAATTTTCACAAACAAGGTTTTACTGTTAGGCGTGTGACAAACCAGGATCTCAGACACGGTCATATCAAACGACACTAAATGAATTTAAAAATAAACGTTTGACTTCAATCAGAGTAGAAACATAAATGAAATAAATATCAGTGTGGAAGCGTATAACTGAAATGTAAACCAGTACTAAAAGTTTTCAAAGTACTATGCCAAAAACAAAATGTTCAATGCAAGATAAATGAGTTTGATGATGCATATCCTGAGTGAGTTCCTTAACCGTGCAACGTAAGCTTAAGCGTTCATGTGACCTGAGAAAACATGCTAAAGTGTGTCAACATAAAGTTGGTGAGTTCACAGGTTTAATAACATATAATATGTTTGTAAATATTCGAATGGTAAAGTAATTAAAGTATATCGATAGGTAGCTAGCCTATAAACAAGTTACTTAGCGTTTCAAACCAAAGCTGAATGTTTGTATGTTTGTTGCCTTCCCGTCACGTCTAACCCAGACAGTGACAAATGTCATATCAATAATGCACCGGTTTGACCTCCAATCAAGCTAGCGCGACTAGCCCGGGCGGGGTTTGTCAAACCCAGTAGTACTACTCAGAATTACCTCGCTACACAATACTAACGGTTCGAGAATGTAAGGACTTTTAAGTATTTTTGCACTAACGTAACAGGCGATAAACAATAATACCAAAACCATTTGTAAATATGTTTGCATGTTTTCTCCCTCAATACTAACGGTGCGTGCGGGCGGGCGGGCGTGCATGGTATTAAACATATAAAATTACAATATAATAATATTACAATTAATTTTTTAGCAATTACAAAAGCATCATCAGAAAACATAATAAAGTTATAATAAAAATAAATAAATAAATATATTTTTCCTAATTTTGTTTCATTTCTTGACGTTCAAGATTCTGTCTTGTCAAAATGACTAAAAACACAAAATAATGCTATAATAAAAAGGTAAAATAATAATAATAGAGTGCCATTTATAAAGGGGGCTAATAAAGGGACACCCAAAATCTTAAATCGACACCCCCTATACGCCGCGTATGGGTCCATACGCTGCCCATGCCCGGCGTATAGGGTACGACCATTAATGCGACATTAATGACTGACAACCGACGTCACATCAGTTCACCTATACGGGGCGTATAGGCCCATACGCCACGTATAGGTCGGTGTCAATTTAAAAATGAATATAAGCTATACGCCGCGTATGGGCCCATACGCGGCGTATAGATCCTCGGTACACTATATCTTTCAAATTTTCTCATTTTTTACACACACTTCAAAAAAAAACACTCTCGTATAGCACTATACTACACGTATTGATCTTCGATTTTTCAACATCCAGGTACGTATTATTGTTCATACATCATTATTATGTTAATCGTTCATTGATTTAAACGTTAAAGTAGTGTTTTATGCCCCAAAATGCGTGATTTAAAAACTGCAATAAAGAACTATACGCCGGTACAGCCCCGCGTATAGGGCTATACGCAGCGTATAGTTCTTTGGTTGGGGACGAAGATACATCGGTGTGTACCCTATACGCGGCGTATAGATATATACGCGGCGTATAGGGTGTTGCAATACGCGACTTGTGGGCCATACGTGGGTCCCCTATACGCCGCGTATAGTCCTATACGCGGCGTATAGGGTCTGATTCGACCTATACGTTGCCCTGTGACCCATACGCTGCTACCCTATACGCGGCGTATAGCCCTATACGCGGCGTATAGGGTAAATATATATATACAAATACATATATATGTATATACGCATATACATATACATATACATATACATATACATGTACATATACATATACATATACATATACATATACATATACATATACATATACATATACATATACATATACATATACATATATATGTATATACACATATACATATACATATATGTATATGTACATATATACATATAACATGTATATGTATATGTGTATACGTATACGTATACGTATACGTATACGTATACGTATACGTATACGTATACTTATATACGTATACTTATACGTATACGTATATGTATACGTATACGTATACGTATACGTATACACGTACGTATACGTATACGTATACGTATACACGTACGTATACATATACACGTACGTATACACGTACGTATACGTATACGTACGTATACGTATACACGTACGTATACACGTACGTATACGTATACACGTACGTATACACGTACGTATACACGTACGTATACGTATACGTGTACGTATACGTGTACGTATACGTGTACGTATACGTGTACGTATACGTGTACGTATACGTGTACGTATACGTGTACGTATACGTGTACGTATACGTGTACGTATACGTGTACGTATACGTGTACGTATACGTGTACGTATACGTGTACGTATACGTGTACGTATACGTGTACGTATACGTGTACGTATACGTGTACGTATACGTGTACGTATACGTGTACGTATACGTGTACGTATACGTGTACGTATACGTGTACGTATACGTGTACGTATACGTGTACGTATACGTGTACGTATACGTGTACGTATACGTGTACGTATACGTGTACGTATACGTGTACGTATACGTACGTATACACATATACATATATGTACATATACATATATGTATATGTATATGTGTATATACATGTATACGTATATGTATATGTGTATATATATATATATAGATACGTATACGTTGTTTTTGACCTATTTGTTCACCTGTGCAGATATGTCTTCCGATTCTGAGATTGAGGCTGACGTTGTTGACCATATTGCCGAGCATCCTTGGCTGCAGTTTGATGCCGGTTCCGTTGAGCACGCTAAGTGCTCAAAATTTATTCGGATGAAGATCGGTCATCAAAAGGCCGTAGATTGGGAGGTGATGGTTGAGTTGGGAAAGCGCGATCGTCTTGCTGCTATTATCGGAGACGATACGCCGTGGAGACGTCTTTTTGAGATCGCATTCTTACCGTCCCACCGTGAGCTGGTAGTGGAGTTTTTATCCACATTTACATATATTCGTCCAGATGAGATGGTGGAGGACGATGAGCGATCGGAGATTTCTTTTACGCTTTGTGGACATGCACATCAGATGTCCATTAAGCAGTTTGCAGTTGTCTCGGGGCTTATTAGTTGCCGAAAACACTAAATTGCATGTGATGCGCTCTGCAAATGCAATATGTGGTTGTCATCTTTTCACTAGTTGTGGCTTGCCTTGTGCTTGTCGGCTGGAAAAATATGAACATTCTGGTAATAGTCGCTCCATCATTATCATTTTTCTATTAAAGTGACAAATTATGTATTAATTTATACTTTATAATGCAGGCACTAAAATTCCATTAGATGCAATTGACGTATTTTGGACGAAGCTTGATAACATTAAGCCATCATGTACGGTGGATGAAAAAGTTGATGTTGAAGAAGAAATGGAACGGGTGAAACAACAAATAATGACACAACCCGCAGCTGTAAAAGTTAGTTTGGTGGAAAAAATAAAAAAAATTGTGTATCCATGGAAAAATAACAAAAAAGCGCCTGTTGTTCAAACAGATATTCGCGGTCGTCCAACGTTAAAGGTTCAACAACAAAAGTACGACACTCAACAAAGTACGTGCGACATGCCGAGACATAGCTCGTTTATTGCGTCTCACATTTCCGGAAGAACAAGTTCAACTGTAAAGCCCCAGAAGGCTGCCATGCAACGTAGTCGTTCAACGTCATCTAAAGTATCACGGGGTACTAATGAGTTTTCTTCGATTGTCGGAGATCACCAATTAAACAATATAAACAGGTTAAAAAATTGGATTCCGTCAATCTTTCATCAGTATATTTCACGTATACGAGATGTCCGACCCGATGGGAATTGTGGTTTTCGATCAATAGCTTTAGGCTTAGGGTTTGACGAAAATAAGTGGATGTATGTGCGGACACAGCTTTTAGAAGAGTTGGACAGACATGAATTGGAGTACAGAGAAGTTTTCGATACTTTGTACCCCGGACAGTATAACGAATTACGTCACACCATCGATTGGCAAAGTGTGGAACCTGCACCAGAAGAACATTGGATGATAATGCCGTATACGGGATTAGTGGTTGCTCAAAAGTTTGGGGTTATTCTTCATTTACTAAGCAATAATGGTTGTCAAACATTTTCCCATTATGGGCTGATCCGAAAACTGTCATGCCTCATCATGTCGTGTCGATTGTTCATGTCAACAACAATCATTTCGTCCACGTTAAGTTAGAAGGAGATTATCCGATGCCAACATTAAGTAATCTTTGGATTCTTAACCGAAGCGTACGTGCTGCAGAATGGGAGATTATGTATAGGATTCGTATCTCGGAATACAACGCAATAATAGAGAATAACCGAGAACCCCGGCTTATATAAATTTATTTTAATTTATAATTTGTAATATGCGAATTATATATTTTAATTTTAATTTTATTATTGTATTCGTATTGTATGTTTAAATAATTTTAATTCAAATTATGTATATATTAAAATAAAAACTCAAAAAATTAAAAAAAAATAAATATATAAGCTATACGCCGCGTATGGTTCCATACGCGGCGTATAGCTCTTCCACGTATGGGTCATAAGTCACGTATGGGTATAAAATGTCAAACCCTATACGCCGCGTATGGTCCCATACGCCGAGTATAGGGTATAAAACGTCAAATCAACAACATACCCTATACGCCGCGTATGGACCCATACGCGGCGTATAGGGTATAAAACGTTAAATCAACAATGTACCCTATACGCTGCGTATGGACCCATACGCGGCGTATAGGGTACAGGGGTGTTGATTTAAAATTAAGGGGTGTCTAAATAAAGGGACCCTTTATAAATTTGATTTGATAAGTTACTTTTTAATCTTAAAGAGCCTAATGGCTCTAATTTGTCCATTGAAGCCGGTGACAAATGGCTCGTCGCTTGCCCAACGCTCGTTAGTGGGTTCATGAGTGCACCTCACGCCTCATCAAATGTCTCAAGGGAAGGTGTTCTTCATTGTGGCTGACCCATGTAATGGCTCACGCCCATAAAATATAGCCTTAAAAACATGGTCGCGGACGACGGAAGAGGTAGGTTTTGTTACATATCCTTTATCTTCATTAGAAGATTCACTACAAGAAAAAGACTTTTTTGCGGCGATAAATATCGTCGCAAAAAACTGTAATTTCGTCGCAATATATTATTTGCGACGAAAATATCGTCGCAAATTAGTCGCCGTAAAAAAGTTGTCGCAAAATGTTATTTGCGACGAAATTTGCGACGATTTCATTTGTGGACCCCACTTATTTTAAAAAAAATGAAATTCTGAGATAAATCTTTTGCGACGATATTTTTTGCGACGAGTTCTTCTTTTTTGCGGCGATATATCGCCGCAAATTTTTGACCAGAATCTTTTTTGCGGCGATTCTTGCCAATGTATTTTACTCTTTTTTGCGACGACATATCGCCGCAAAAAAGAATTTTTTTTTTAATAATTTGGCTGCATTTGCAGCAATCCACCCAGATTTTTCTGGGTACCAGACCAAACCTGCTGTTCCAAATCATTACACACTATCAAAACTATCAAACCAATCGCAAAACATAGCATATAAACAAAAAATTGTCCCAATTTAACAAGTTAAAAGTTACACAAACAAATGTTTTAAAATAGTCATTACAATCACTAAAAACCATCAAACCATCCTATGACGACCCACCTTCATCATCTTCATCTTCTTCATCTTCTTGAGAATGACCACTTCTCCTCAACGCGCTCTGGACTTGGCTTTGGATTTGACTTTGCATTTGTGCCATCATATTAGCCATCATCTGTTCTTGCTCTCTGGCCAGTCTCGCTGCTACTATCTCCTCAACCTCAGATTGTGAGAACATCCGCTGATCTGTTCTATGAGGTGGCGGTGGGGGTTGTGAAGGCACGCTCGGTATTGGACCGATGCCACGTTCCCACCCGGGCCGCTCCCCCAACACCTGTACACAAATACGCATGTACATCAATTTTACATCCATACATCCATACACAAATACACATATACATCCATACACAAATACACATATACATCCATACACAAATACACATATACATCCATACACAAATACGCATATACATCTATTTTAATCACAATTCAACATACATATACACATACACATATACATCCATACATAAATACACATATACATTCATACACATATACATATACATCCATACATAAATACATATATACATCCATACACATGCACATATATATCCATACATAAATACATATATACATCCATACACACATATACATACATTCTAATATATACACATACACATTCATACACAAATACTCATATACATTCATACACAAATATACATATAAATCTATTTTAATCTCAATACCCATATACATTCATACACAAATATATATTCATTTTAATCTCAATACCCATATACATTCATACACACATATACATACATTCTAATATATACACATACATATTCATACACAAATACCCATATACATATGCACAAATATACATATTAATCCATTTTATATAACCAGAAATATATTTGTATAACAAATAAGAATTGGGAACAGATACATCCATACACAAATATACATACATTCTAATATACATACACAAATCCATACACACCTGACGCATGATCTGTTTCTCTGACATTTCTGGATGTTGTTGTTGAAGCGCGACCATTTGCTCCTTTATAGTTTACAAAAAAAATAAACAATGTTATATATATGGTGATTTTATATATTACTTTATTTTTATAAAATTGTAAGACGTGTACATTACTTACATAGTATGCAGCGGGTTCAGGTTGATAGAAATTACCGCTTGAATCGGTATAGAAGCGACGATATGCTAATATGGCACTCCCAGATTCATCAGAACCATCTTCCCGCTGTAAACACATTTTATAGTTATATAATAATATAAAAGTAACTTACAAACACATAAAACAAGTTATAAACACATTAGATTAAAATAACTTACAAACATATAACGACATTGGGCTAAAGATGTCCGACCGCCATGTCCCTTGATCGTCTGCTTCCCTTTGTTGGACTTGTTGGTTGCAGACCGAGCCTTGACTTCAGGAGAAGTGTAGTAATCCACATAGCCTTTCCATTCAGATTCTTGCATATCAGGTGGCACAACATCAGAAATATCAACCCTGTCCTCCCCGCCTATTTTGCTAAAATGCTTTTGCTTGAACCGGTATTTGTGATCTTTATACCGGTTTGCAGCATATTTCTCAATGCCTGCCCTCAGGCCTTCGTGGGGAGTCATATCAAAATACATCTGCAAATTATGAAAACAAATAGCTTAGTGTATATATATTTAATCACTGAATTTAATTATCAAAAACTTAACCTGTAAGTCAGCCCAGATAGTCGCCTTTAAATCCGCAGGTATCTTTCTCTAGCTCTTGTAGTTTTGAGGAAATCTGTCAACGATTGTGCCAACCAGTGAAGCAAAGGTCGCCTGATTGACACCCACAGGTTTGTAGGTGTCATGCGTACCTTGCTCAAATTCAATTGTGAGCAAATTTCCTTGTGGATTTCTCTTTCGTATACCTTGAAGTGTGGTCTTTCCACGCTTGCCTTGTCCTGCAAATTGATAATAGTATAAAAATTCTATGTAAATTATATATTTTCATTTTAAAAGATAATAGTATAAAAAATTGGTCATACCTCGTCCGCTGCCGCTGCCGGAGTCATCACTGACCTCGCACTGTCGTGGCGGCTGCCACGATCGATCATCATCGGGAGGACCACCACCAGGTGGACCACGACCATAGGTATCCCCACCGTGACCCCGGGCCACGTCTGCCATCTGTAAAAAAAGATTATATAAGTATACAAATATACCGTAATTGAATCATTAGCTAAACACATAATTGAAAAAAACAATTCAATAAACATAATAGATCAAACATAATAGAAAAATTAAAAATTACAATCAATCGGATTCATCGGTGTGATAAGAATCTTCTCCACAATCATTATTAAATTCGTCTGATTCATCATCTGAATTATCAGAAACGTCAACAACTTGGTCTGCATCGTCGTCTTCACCCTCATCCGTATCTTCATATGTCTCGTCCTCTACATTGACATGCTCAAGGGAAACATCGACTTCTGTAGCTTCATCTCTACTCATACCATCATATGTTAAATTATCTAAGTCAGCAGACAACAAAAGCTCAGATGAAGTGCTGCCATGAATTAAATCTGCTTCATTATTTTCCATTATAATATCTCGGTCCCAAATCTTCCGATGATTCACCTCTTGGACGACCTTCCAATGTCTGATTGATTGAACTCTTTGACTGGCTTTAGACGGTTCGTCAAGATAAAAAACTTGCTCTGCTTGTGTTGCAAGAATGTATTGATCATTTGTAAACCATTCAGTTTGGGTAGAAATACTGGTTATGTTATTCTTAATGACACAAAGTTTGTTGTTATTAGTTTTAAACCATTTACATCGAAACAACACAACCTTACAACGGTCTAGATAGCCTAGCTCCAGAATCTCTTCCAACAAACCGTAATACTTTGTTCCATCTTGACCAGTTGTTGAGATGCCGCTATTTTGAGTTGTACGGCGTACGTCTCGGCTATGAACTACAAATCTCACACCGTTAACTATACAAGCGGTGTAAGAGTTTGCATGTCGTGGTCCATTTGCTAAAGCAAATAACTGAGGACTAACACTAGATTCATCATTTACTCGCCGACGGTTGATCTATTTGAAATAAGAGAAAATTAGAAAAATTTGTATGATCGGTTTGTATAATCGGTTTTATACACAAATGAGTTTACCTTCTGTTTAAACCAGTTAGGAAAATTTGCTTCCAAGTCAGTTCCATGCGGCATTTGAGTAATAAATTCACTATAAATAATGTTACTTGCGTTAATAATAATCACTATAAAGATAACTTACGAAAACACAACCCGAAATAGAAAATACTTACTCTTTGTATTCTTCGATCTCAGAGCTGTTGTTAAGAACAAACCAATTTAGATTTGCCCAAAGCACACCATCCATTTTTTATCAACCCCCTTGCTGATAGGTGTGCATAGCGATTGGAAGACATAAAACTCACGTGTGGGAACTGGGGCATCTTCGTTTCTGTCCGGCCGATTAAATCTCGTCGGTACACCGTCAAGATACCTTGAACAGAAAGTTAAGGCTTCATCTGCGACATACCCCTCCGCAATGGAACCTTCGGGCCTAGCCTTATTTCTAACATAATTTTTCAGCTTTTTCATGTATCTTTCAAATGGATACATCCACCTCATATAAACTGGCCCACCTTGAATGGCCTTCTCAGGTAAATGCATAACCAAATGAATCATTATGTCAAAAAATGACGGAGGAAATATTTGCTCGAAAGAACACAAAATTTTAATCAACTTCTCCTCAGCATCTTGCATGTCAGATGACATCAAGTTCCGAGCACAAAGTTGCTTAAAGAATAAGCACATCTCAATTATTGGTGTTGAAATGTTTTATCCAAGTACGCTTGAGCACCAATCGGAAGCAACCGTTGCATCATTATATGATGATCATGTGATTTCATCCCCGTTATTTGGGTATCATTATCGGTTACCTTATGTTTAAAGTTAGAGCCAAAACCATCAGGTAGTTTTACTTCCTTAATGAATTGACAAAAAAGACTCCTTTCGGCGTTTGAGAAAGAGAACTTGGGATGAGGCTTTGAGAGCTTACCGCGACCGTTATCTACAAGCCACAAGTCACGTCGAATGTTCCATTGTTCTAACACCATTCTTGCCTTATTAGTGTCTTTGGATTTTTCCTTGTTCATCATCAACGTATTCAACAAACTCTCGCACACATTCTTTTCGATATGCATGACATCCAAATTATGTTTTAGTTGAATTGAAGACCAATATTCAAGCTCGAAGAAAATAGAACGCTTGGTCCAATTCAATTCAACATCGGAATCACGTTTTCTCTTCTTACCACCAAACTGAACATGTTTCCCAGAAATACGGGGCGGCAATTTATTAAGTTGTTCCAAAATCTGATCATTAGTTTTCCTGTTAGGAGGACGTCTAGTCTCGTTCTGACCATTGAATGACTTGTCCTTCCTCCATTTATGATTTGTTGGTAACCATCTTCTATGTCCAACATAAGCAGTTTTTCCCAATACATGAACAGATGGAGTGTCTTCCTTACATGTTGGGCATGCAAAGTAACCTTGCCCACTCCAACCAGACAAGCTACTACGAGCAGGGAAATCATTGATAGTCCATAAAAGCATTGCACGTAATGTGAAGAAAGTGTTTGTAACTGCATCTTTTGTCACGACTCCGTCCGACCAAAGACTTTTCAATTCATCAACCAATGGTCTTAAAAAAACATCAATGTCCTTCCCAGGTGATTTAGGGCCAGGGATTAATAACGTCAACATGAATGAAGACTCTTTCATACATAACCATGGTGGCGTATTGTATGTTGTCAGTATTACCGGCCACATGCTATATGACGTACTCATGTTCCCAAATGGATTGAAGCCATCAGCAGCCAACCCTAATCTAACATTTCTAGGTTCTTTGGCAAAATCAGGATACATTGAATCGAATTCTTTCCATGATGTACCATCCACCGGGTGACGTAACTTACCATCTTCCGTGCAACGTCCAGAAGCATGCCATGTCATATGCTTTGCAGTGTGTCTTGAGCTATAAATACGCTTTAATCTAGGAATTAATGGAAAGTAACGCATAACCTTGTTGGCAACTTTCTTCCCCTTAGTGTTTGCGTCCTTCCATCTACTTTCATCACATATTGGACATTTTTGCAAATCTTGGTTATCCTTCCCCCAAAATAAACAACAGTCGTTCTTACAAACGTGGATCGATTCATATCCTAACCCAACTTTCTTCATTATCTTCTTGGCTTCATAGTTTGACGGTGGGATTTTAGCAAGCGGAAATGCAGTTTTCAGAAATTCTAACAATTGTTCAAACGATGTATCGGTCCATTTATTGATGGCCTTCATGTGACTCAGTTTTGCCAAGAAATCCAATGAAGACATCCAGTCACAACCAGGGTATAGTTCGGTGTCGGCAAGTTTCAGTAATTCAGCAAGTTCATCATTTGTATCAATCGGTGTATCTGTTGTGTTCATTGGTTCGTCGTCGTCGTATGTGTTGTCCTCTTGTGGGACATTCTCCTGACGAACATCGTTAATAAAATCATGTATTGGGTCTGTCGTTTGAGGTATGACTGGAACTACCGGTGACGGAACATATGATTCACCATGATACCTCCACGTTTTGTAAAATCGACAAAAACCATTATTATGTATATGGCGCTCTATTGTTGGAAGAGGAAACCAATAACTGTTATTGCAATTATTACACGGACATCGAGCTTTATTTTGGCCATTCATATAATTCTTACACCTTTCCATGAATGCTTTAAGACCAATCAGATATTCTTTAGAAAATTTATTTTCTAAAGTAGTCCAAGTCTTATCAATCGTCATAACTGCGTCTACAAACAAATATTAATTATCTTAACATATTTAAAACTAGGGAAATACAAACATAAATACACATATATACGCATACACATATACATCCATACACAAATACACATATACATCCATACACAAATACACATATACATCCATACATAAATACACATATACATCCATACATAAATACACATATACATCCATTTTAATCACAATTTAACATACATACACACATACACATATATATCCATACACAAATACGCATATACATCCATTTTAATCACAATTCAACATACATATACATATACACATATACATCCATACATAAATACACATATACATCTTATTTCAACTCAACTAAGTTCAACATCCATGATTTCAACTTAACTAAGTTCAACATCCATGATTTCAAAACAATATAAACTTCAAAACCGCAAATAACTACAAATTAACACAATATTATTTCAACTCAACTAAGTTCAACATCCATGATTAAAATACATACACACATGTTATTTCATATTTTTTCATAAACATACATATTAACACATACATAACCACATACATAAACATACACACATACATAAATACACATATACATCTTATTTCAACTCAACTAAGTTCAACATCCATGATTTCAACTTAACTAAGTTCAACATCCATGATTTCAAAACAATATAAACTTCAAAACCGCAAATAACTACAAATTAACACAATATTATTTCAACTCAACTAAGTTCAACATCCATGATTAAAATACATACACACATGTTATTTCATATTTTTCATAAACATACATATTAACACATACATAACCACATACATAAACATACACACATACATAAACTTTCATATTAAACACATACAACTTTCTAAACAAGAACCAATTTCATAAACTTTCTAACCCTAATTTCTTAGACTTTTTTCTTAAACACATTTTTTCTTAAACTTTATTAACAATTTCATAAACTTTCTAACCCTAATTCATATCCAACATACATAAACATACACATATTTTTTCTTAAACAAGAACCACATATTAACACAAAATTAACACACTTAAATATACATTGTTAAATACATA